>JANRGW010009414.1:11671-38959 GCA_024733675.1 Psilopsiagon aymara | reverse complement strand
GTGCTCCAGTCCCATGATCATCCTCGTGGCCCTCCTCTGGACTTCTTCCAACAGTTCCATGTCCTTTTTATGTTGAGAACACCAGAACTGCACACAATATTCCTGGTGAGATCTCACGAGAGCAGAGTAGAGGGGCAGGATCACCTCTCTCGACCTGCTGGTCACACTCCTTTTGATGCAGCCAGTGATAGCCTGATTACATTTAGCAGGAGCATCTGGTTGCCAGTAAGACTAGAAAATGCCTCCAACACAATGGCATCTGCATGAAACCTTCAGCACCTTGTGGAAGCCCTTGATCAGTGCTGGACGCTCTGCAGAGCTCATGGCCGATAGGTTTGCCCTGCAGAATCGCCTGTCCCAGAGCAAACATATTCAGCATTACTTGCTCTCTTTCATTTTTCTAGCTTTCTGCAATTTGTTGCCAACAATTAAGCTGCAGGGCTTTTTTCTTTAAAGCTTTATTGCTTGCTGGAGTTATCCATCATGACTTTTCTCATTGTTGTCACATGATGGTTTTCATTCTTGTTGACACTTAGTTTTGTTTCCTGTGAATGCTTGGAGGGGATTCAGTGACAGCATTGTTTGAGTTTTGCTCCTACTGGCTTTGCCACAAACAAAGAGCGATGACACAGACTAGCACAATATGAGACATGATCCTGCTAACAGTGGGAGCAGTGAAATCATACAAGCCCCTAGCTTTCATAGTTATGTAGCCCAGGAAGACTAGGTGAAAGTTAGGAAGAAGACATAAAGCACTGCCACTCCATAAAATCAGTTGCAGTAGATTCTTACTTGTTTCTTGGATGTATACAATTCTTACCTTTGATTACAAGAAGATTCCAACCCCTACATAGAATCATAGAATAGTTTGGGTTGGAAACAACCATAAGATCATCTAGTTCCAGCCCCCCTGCCACAGGAAAGAATACCTCACACTAGACCGTGTTGTCCAGGAATTTCTTCAACCTGTCCTTGAACACTGCCAGGGATGGAGCTTTTGCCACTTCTTTGGGCTGCCTGTGCCAGTGTCTCACCAGCCTCACAGTAAAGAACATTTTCCTTATATTTAACTCAAATCTCCCCTGTTTCGATTTAAACCCATCACTCCTTTTGCTATCGCTACAGTCCCTGATGAAGAGTCCCTCCCCAGCATCCCTGTATGCCCCCTTCAGATACTGGAAAGGTGCTATGAAGTCTCCACTCAGATTCTCTTCTCCAGGCTGAACAGCCCCAACTTTCTCATCCTATCTTCATACGGGAGATGCTCCAGTCCCATGATCATCCTTGTGGCCTCCTCTGGACTTGCTCCAACAGTTCCATGTCCTTTTTATGCTGAGGACACAAGGACTGCCCACAGTGCTCCAAGTGGGGTCTCACAAGAGCAGAGTAGAGGGGCTGGATCACCTTCCTCGACCGGCTGTCAGGCTTCTTCTGATGCAGCCCAGGATAAGGTTGTTTTCTGTGCTGTAAGCACACACTGAAGCTGGCTCACGTTCTGTTTCTCATCAACCAACACCCCAAAGTCCTTCTCTGCAGGGCTGCTCTGAATCTCTTCTCTGCCCAACCTGTGGCTCTGCCTGGGATTGCCCTGACCCAGGTGTAGGACCTTGCATTTCACATTGTTGAACTTCATGAGGTTGGCATTGGCCACCTCTGAAGCATGTCAAGGTCCCTTTGGATCCCATCCTTTCCCTCCAGCTGCACCACACAGCCTGGTATCATGGGCAAATTTGCTGAGGGCATGCTTAATCCCACTGTTGCCAAAAAAAAGTCCACCACATAAAGTGATGGAATTAATTGCCAAAATTATGAAAAAATCCCCCAATCTTTTCAATCATTTTAGTAACAATTGGTCACTGTGTTCTGACATTAGATGCATTTCTGCATTTCTGAAAACATGCTTCATGATTTGCATCTAGCCTGAGATGAAAATTATGAGTAGCAGGCTTGTTAAATAATTATTTTCAAAATAATTCCAGGCTTCTGTTGTGACGGGGTTACCTGAACATTTTCTGCTTCTTTCAGGAACATAAAGTCCTGCCAGTGTCAGTAGAGGGCTCACAAAATAGCTGAAAGAAATATAAGCCTGTTGGTATATACTGCAAGAAAAAAAGGACTGGAAGCCAGAGCAAACTGGAGCCAGTAGAATCAAGAAGCCAGTAAAGTGTTATGTTGAGATTGAGACCTTACATACAGTAGGCTATAAAGGGAGCACATATGAGAGATAGTGTCTAGCTGATTCTTCATTTTATTTCTGTCAGATAAGGAAAGAAGATTCACTGTGACTTTACTTTTTCATCCTCACTGTATCTTTAATAAAGCCATGTTAGAGCATTCTGAACTCAGAGCAGTTCCTGGGGTACAGCAACCAATGCAGCTGGAGTGCAAATCAGGCAGACTGTCTATTCCCCAGGGACCCACCTCATCTGGTCTTTGGTCACTGTGAGTATCGATTTCTAGTGTCTGGATCCTACTGAAGCCAGTGTGAATCTTCCTTTCCACCTCCCTGGGTTTTGGTAGAATTTGGAGTCTGCTGAACCTGGTAGGACCTGCAGCTCTGGTGTCACAGCCAGGTATGCCATCAAGTTTTGCTCCCAACTGACACACTCTGTCTTAGAAAGAAGTCAGTTGAGTCATGTTTTCTTATACTGTTTACTATAGTTGGAAAGATGCTTGGGGACCTTAAAACTACCATGGATAAATCTTCCCTTTAACTTCCAGTGTGAGAAAAGGTCACTCATCTGCTTCCACTTCTTCCAGAAGTTCCGATGGGAACCATTTGCTGAAATCTGTGGGAATGTGACAGGAGAGACTCTGGAGGCTTTCCTCAGAGGTGTGAACAGCCAGGACTCTACCCCTGCTTTCACATAGTAGCAAAGCACTTGCATTCCCCTCAGGCTAGCAACTAGGGATGACATTAGACATGGATGTGATGCTCCAGTCACTCCCTCATCGCTATCCAGTGCTGCCCAACAGACAGTTTTGCCTAGCACTGTTTGTTTACTAGACCGTAGCCTTAAAATACACCTAGTTCTTTGCAATGAGGACTTTCTCTGACTACCCGTTTTCCTGACACCAGCTAATTTGCCCTGAGCTGGCTTGGAAGTCTCAACTGTTTAGAAATATAATAGAAGATAATAAAGAATGACAGCTCGTCATCAAGGACACATCCTCCAGCTTGTTCTATACAGTGCTCAGTGGTTCAGTGAAAAGCTGTAGAATATATTATCACTGGAGACGAAGCAGAAATAACCTTTATGTGTGGAGAATGAATCCAAAAACATTTCAGTCATAAGGTCAGGGGTTGAAGACACAAAAAGGCTCTCCCTGGGGGGCATCTTTAAAGTAGTGCAATTAATATACCAAGTAACACAAGAGTATTGTTGTGCTGCCAAGTAGATAATAATAACAGATAAAGGGAGAGAAAGCTGCAGGCTCTGAATAGCATTTTCATGGCTCCCATAATGTTCCTGGAACAAGTTCAATATCTGGTATGTCATGATGAAAAGAAAGAGACTTTGCACCCAACAAAAAGAACAACAAAAGGAATTAGAAGCCAGATGTTGGTCAGTGGCAAAATGCTCAAAGCGATACCCTCATACTCACAGAGGGACTGTAGCCTCCAACAAACATTAGGGGTAATCAACTGTTGCAAGAGAATCCTAAGTCCTCTTTTTCATGTTTGAGCCCCGACAATATCATGCCTACACAGAAGATAGACTTGAAGAAAATGAGTAGAAGTAGCACCTGCTCTTAGAGATTAAAGTCTCATTTCTTGGATTCATCTTCTATGAACTCTTGGTTCTGAAAACATCGTTTTGCAACCTTGAAGTGACTACACCAAGATCTACACTTTCCATCTCTGAGCAGCTGGAACAGCAGTAGAGCATTTCCCCAAAAAATATGTCTGAGAAATTTCATTTGGCCCAGGTCCTTACCACAAAGGTGCATTCATGTAACCATGTACAAAGAAGCATGTAAAGGCATTACCTTGTCACAGTTCCCTTACCACAGACAGCCCAACCTGCTGCTCAGAGACGTGATTCAGATCTGTCATATCAAGAGTGGCTGCAACTCCACTGAAGGACTTTAGGAGCACAATTATGTCAGCAAAGCCTTTATAGGCTCTATAGTCTGATGGCTTCCACAGGGAAGCAAAAATCCTGGTGACCCCTCTCAAAACTAGAGAAGAAGGGCAATCAGCCAGCGAAGGCTGCTCATCTGTAAGAAGAGGAAAAAGAGGGGGGCTAATAGAGTCTCATGCATTTAGAAATCTAGTGTTACAATGAATTTTTGAGGCATTTCTGGAGAATTAAAATTAACAGGAGGATTTCTGTGAAGCAGAGAAAAGCCACTGCAATATGAAAGACTCAGACATCTTACTTCTTTCTCCATGTGACTTGCACAAGTTGTCACACAAATTTATAGCAGATGCTTTTATGTACAGAGTGCAGAAGTTACGGTTTAGAAAAGAGGAGAGTTGGGCATAACTGTGCAATAGAAATAAAGTGTTAGATATTCCTCAGAGGCAGAAAGGTCAGAGAATGGGTTTGGCAGTCTTCAGCATGGTAGAGATGGCTGGTTTAGCCTGCAGTACCATTCTGGCAGCCAGGAGAGTAAATGCATAGTGTCAGCTTTTGATAGACAAGACGATTTCCACCATGGGAGGTTTAGGGAGGCAGCATGTAGCCAGCCTAATTGTCCCACCAGAGGAAAGGGCTTAACTAGCTATATTTTGGGAACTACTTGCCAAATGTTCCCCTCTAAATACTTCTTGTTAATTATTTCTTTCCCCTCTCTAATAAAAACTTAAATTATGTTTACAAGTATGAAGAACGAACTTACCGAGTACCAAAGATTTTTTCTTGGAGCTTATTCACATATTCTGTTAGTGACCTCATCACAGTTGAACCCAACCCTTGCTGTTGCCAATCAAGACCACAAAGAAAAGAGGGTTGAATAACCATTGCTGCTGTCCATACAAGAGCAGTGAAACTTTAAAGTACTCCCAAAAGTGCAGAGTAACCTGGTAGCCAAACTGTATCTCCATGGTTATAGCTTAGCCTAAGCTCTGCTGAGTGAGCTGTGTTTAACTAGAAACACCAGCCTCCACTCCCAGGTTTTGCAGGTGCAGTGACAGAAGTCAGTTTCCAGCTTCACTTGCCTTTGACAGGCACATTTGCCACCAAAACTGCACAGCAGAGACAGTCTCAATTCTTTAGCTCACACAGAGCTCTTTCTGCTCAGACCTCAGACTCTTCACACAGAAGGATAAAAGTCACAGCTTTGAAAGTAGGTTCTGTCTGACCCATCCGCACTCATATGAGTCTCTGGCATGATAGAACCTTGCAACTGGGTGCAAGGATGAAATAATATGCACCCCTCCACACTCCCTTCCTTCCCTCTCCCCCACTTTTGTTGAAAGAAATTCCATCGTTCATTGAAATCACTCTAACCTGTGACTGTTTCTCTAGGGATATACTTATTTGCTTTAATAAACTCGCTATCCTCTTAGTTTGCAGAGCTGCTAGAGAACTTTTTCAGGGCCCATGTCATAGAACAATGAAAGAAATCTTGCATGCTTGACTGGAGACTCTATTGACCAAGCAGGACTCTACCTGTAGTTACCATTTTCAGCATTGTTCCTCAGCCACCTGGGCCAAACCAAGCATTTCAACCTTTACTATGCCTAAACAAATCGTTACAATCCAATCTGCTTAAAGAAGGTTTTATAGGAATCAGTCATAGTTGAAGTCATGGATCTCTTCAGTGCTTTTCAGTTAATTTCCGTAGCTGTAATGACCAAGCTTCTTTGCATTGATCCTCCTTTGAATGCACGAATTAACCCATTTACAAGAAAGGTGTCAGTGTCTACGCCACAAAGACATGGCTACAGGTCTGTTCGACATATCCAAACTGCCAGCTGGGGTGCTGCTGAGAAGACAATCAAGGAATTCCTCAAATGGTCTTTGCCAGAGGTCATGCCACTACCAATTGCAGTGCTCAGCTACTTAGTTCAAAGTTGTTCTGCTAGGATGTGCAAATTCTCACAGAATTTCCACTCTCTTCTTCTCCACTGCTACAGTCAAGCACAAAGAATGGTTAGGTGATATCAATAAACTGCAAGAGTAAGAAGGAGTACCATAATTAAGAGAAATGTGCGTAGTCCAAATACTGCAAAAGCAAGAAAAAACCATGAAGCTCCTAGAATTTTCCTAGAGCCATTTTTTGACTCCCACAAGAAAGAAATCAGGCTCTTTGCAGCAATAGTGAATGAAATTTGAGGTCAGGTCATTCCTTGACACAAAAACCTCTGTGACTAGTTCTCTATTAAAAAAAGCCCAAAAAAACAGTTGAGTAGTATTAGTGTATCTTATCATAATTAGGCAGATTTATCATAATTATCAGTAAAAGATAAACTTTTACTGATAGAACATATCTAGTACCTCTATTAAACCAAATCACAGCTGTAAAGGCAAATTTTTACAGTCTAGCTACACCTGCAGCAGTGCTGTTTAAGTGGCAGAGAACAATCTATACTCATCTGGTGGGTATAGATTAACAAAGTTAACTGAATCAATCAGCTACTTCTACTACTGTCAAGGGTCCTTCTCGTTGCTCTCCATCACAAATACACAGATCTAGCCGAGTTGCACTACTACTGGCAGGACTAGCTGAGGTCTGAAGTTATGGCTCAGGTGACATTCAAAATTAGGCTGTCAAACAACACATTTTGAGTCAGGAATGCAAGATAATCCATCTGTATACAGATATTTCTCTAACATTACTTAATAGTTCCTTATATATGCCTAGAAATTCAAAGAGGTTTTCCAGAATCCCCTGGGAAAGAATCATGGTATTGGTACAAAACACAACAGCCTTGAAACCTGTCTCTAAGAAATCTCGGTGACAGAGGATTACGGAGAGAATCTTACATGCCTTCTATGTGGGTATGTGTGGGGAGGAGATTTTGGATAACTCAGGTGCCAGTCATCTGCATTAATTCTTCTATAAGGAAAGAACAGAACCCCAAATACAGTATCTAGACAAGCTGATGGAGTAGCATGATCAATTTCTCTATAGAGCAATATTCAGAAGCTTCTTGCACATATACAGGTCAGTTAAACAAAATGGGTAGGATTTGAAAAGCAAGAAGATGCAGTCAGAAAAAAATAAGCCAAAAACACTACCCAAAAAAACTCCAAAACAAAACCAAACCAGCTAACAAAAAACAGATACTGATGGTATCATAAATATCTGTCCTAGAAACAACCCTTTTGTTGTGTCAAGTGGAATGTTCTTTGATTTTTCTATGAAAGACAAATGATTATATGTTCTAGCCAAGAAGAAAGGATGACCTCTAGTTTCCTTTATTGTGATAAGGTGTTGTGGTTGCTTTTCATCCAGGGTATTTGACTGCAAACATATTAGTCCAATAGCTTCTTTATTCCAGATAATTTAATTTCTTGTGTGCTTGCCAGATGCACCTTCTCCATTCTGGTTACTGTAGATGCTAAACTAGTGCAGTAAGTTATTTGGGTATAAGATCCATGGGTTATTTTTTGTCCTGCACTTGGTTACCATTCAGAAGGCATATATGCTCAGAATATATCATTCTTAGTACCAGTTCTTGAAGATACTAGAGTGGACTTTCTAACCAAAGCCACAATCTAATTAATATTTGGGCCTAAAAACCTGCTCATTGTAACAGTAAATTATACACAGCTACTGTCCTCAATCTATACAACCATTAAATGTCACCTAACCCAGTTGATCTTCTGCCCAAACTTTCAAAAGCAGCCTCAGAGTGCTTCTTGCTGCATAAGGATGTGTACTGTGATGATTATGAAATTGGTTTGTTTGGGATGAATACTTTATTATGTTGCAATAAATTCATAACTACCTGAAAAATCCAGAAAGAGCAAGAACAGGAAATAGTGATCATCTACTTTTTTTACAACGTCAACTCAAGTTCAAGCCTTCATCAATTTCTCTTTTTGATAGCTCCTGGTCTGGGTATTCCATTGAAGAGAAAATCAAGCCTAAACCCTCGTGAAGCTCCTGATCTGTGGAAGCTGGTAGAAAACCTTTTTGATAGAAATGACAGGGAGATGGTCTTTCAGAGCAGGACATCAGACTGTTGTCTCTGGTCTAAACAATCACCTTATGCCACCCGCTGGTCTAAACAATCGCCTTATGGGGATCACCCGCTGCTGCCCTGTTTGAAGACTTAAGTGAAGACTTAAGCGAAGAAAGTATCAGAGCTGCCCCATGTGGCAGGTGCTACTATCACACACAAGCAAGAAACAAGAAGAGGCAGTCATGTATGAGGAGATTAGAGAAAAGTGTGCTCCCATGTGTACTCTGCCTTTGAAGCCATATCTCTCTGGCTTCAGGTCTACAAAATTTAACCATGTTGACAGCATACACTGGTGGGTTGACCGCAGCCAGCAGCCAAGCACCTACCTTGCCTTTCACTGACTGCCCTTTTCAGGGGGATTGAGGGATAGAAGGAGGGTGAAAAGACTCGTGGGTTGGGATAAAGACAGTTTAATAAGGAAAACAGAAGGTGCACATGAAAGAGAAGAAAAACAGGAATTTATGCACTGCTTCCCATTGGCAACCAGATATCCAGCCACTTAATGGGAAGTAAGGCCTCAGTACCTGTAGTGGTTGCTTCAGAAGACAAATGCCATAATCACAAGTGTTCTCATTCCTCCTCGTTTTCCCTACTTTCTATTGCTGAGCATGATGTCCTATGGTATGGGATATCCCTCTGGTCCACTTGGGTCAGCTGTCTTGGCTGGGTCCCCTCCCAGTTTCTTGTTCACCCCCAGTGTACTGGCTTTTCAACAAGAGGTGGGGGAGATAGAAAGCCTTGGCACCGTGCAAGCACTGGTCAGGAATAGGCAAAAACACTGGTGAATTATGAACAGTGTTCTAGCCACAAATGCAAAGCACAGAACCATACGGGTGAAGAAACTTGACTTCATAACTTCGTTCCAGCCAGATCCAGTACCAATATGAACAGAAAAAAATGTATTGCAGTTATCAAACCACTGTTTTCTAGCACTGCTCTGTTTATGGGGAGCAGGTTTGGTTTTTTTTCCCTGAAGAAAACCAAGCAGCTTTCACACGGGTGTGAAAACTAGAAACCTGGGGCACTGACAGATTTACACAGACGCATCACATGTCTAGTTCAAGCTGAAATCCATTAAACATCAGTAACGCTGTAAAGTGGTCAGCGGCTAAGGTAAAAATATTGAAGACCTTTTCTGTTTCTGGCTTCTCTATCATTCTGTTTCAGCAATATTCGAAAAAACTGTGAAACAAGGGGAAAACAGAGGCCAATGCATTATTTTAACCAGAAACAGGTCTCAAAATACAGAAAGTCTTCTTCACTCAGCCTGTCAATCCAGATGATAAGTTCCAACAATGGTGGGCAAAACCCTCAAATATTAACCTGGTTTGACTTATTCTGGCTTATTCTGTTCAGATTTTAGATCATTTAGAATTTGGATCATTCTGTGGTTTTGTGTGCCGTGCCAGGCCTCAGTGCAAAGAGCAAAGCCCCTCATCTTGAAAACAAAACCACTAAAGACATCTTGTGCAGACATTCAGAGACTGCAGTAGTGTTACAGTCTCAAGACAGTGGGTTTGTTTAGCTTGCAGTAGGGTTAGGGGAGGTTCTTGCAAGTAGTAGGATAGACTAAGATCTCCACCCCTTGCTGCAATTATAAAGTCACTAACATCTAAGGAACAAGCCAGGGAGGAGTTGAAGGGCTGACTCCTTTCCTCTGGAGCACTGGGTGAGAATGTTACAGAACTGTTTAATTAGTAGGCAATGAATTGTTTCTTGGGATGAGAGCTTATCTCTTTCTTGTGTCTCCCAGTGAGAAAAATGTGGCTGAAGTTTCTTTTGACTATTCTTCTCCTGCATGTAACAGCTGCAAAGGAACCTGAGCCGTAAGAACTATCAAATTATTATGAATAGTATTTATGATAAGGCTTTAAGACAGTGCTAAAACTAGTGTCACTAATTTTACTTTAAATAATGAACACTGCCATGACTAATCTTTTGTATCTGGAGAGTTAAGTTAAACTGGAATGTAGATGGGAAGTGAATGGTTCTCATTGAATATGAAGCACACCTTTTGCCTTTTGCAGAACTTTCATAGCTGACATGTATATTCAGAAAGAACAATAGTAGTAGTAACAGCACTGTACTCTGCTAAAAGTAGTGAGTCCAGGACTCAGGTAAAGGACAAAAGGACAAGAGTTGGGGTCACTGGCAGAGCTGTGTGTGGAAGCCAGGGCTGGTTGGTTGGGAGCTGCAGGGCAGGAGTGAGGGGCAGGGCACTGCACAGCATCCTATATTTAATCTAAACTAATCAGTGGGTACAAAATAGCAATGCTTTGTATTTCTCTCATCTTGTTGAGACTATTTCTTCTTTTTCTATGGTGTGATCACTTCGCTGTTTGGATCTCATAGGCAGTATGTCCTGATGGTGCCTGCTGTCCTCCAAACTGACTCTCCAGGTCAGGTTTGCCTGCAGTTCCTTAACCTCAACGAGACAATATCCATCAGAGTCATTCTAGAATATGGTGCTGTCAACACCACTATTTTTGAGAAAACCATGACATCGAGCAGTGACCTACAGTGCTTCAACTTCACGGTAAATTAATTTTAATTAATGTCCTGGTGGAAAAGAAATGAAAGGTAAAATACGACTTGTTGAAGAAAAAAGGAAACGGAGGAGAGATATACAGTAACAAAAAAGGAGACATTTTTAATAAACATAAAAAATTAGAAAGGCCCAAGAAATGTGGTGGAAGGTGATGAAGGTGATGGGAGTGAAATGGGTGCCTCTTTTTAGGAGTCCAGGCCACAGGTATAGGTGTTAGGTAGGTTCTGGAGAAAATTACTTCAAGACTAACAACCTCCCCTTGTTTTTCTGCTTCCTTACAGATTCCTCCTGTCAATTCTGCCTCATTGGCTTTCATTTGCTTCTCTGCTAAGGGTAACACAGTCAGCCTAGAAGAGCGCCGGTCAGTGATGATCTGGAACACAGAAAGCATTGTCTTTGTGCAGACAGACAAACCCATCTATAAACCAGGACAGAATGGTGAATATCTATTTAGTTTATAACATGTCCCTTAGGAAGCAATTTCTTCAGAGAGAGTTTCTCTGCCGAGTGTTTTCAGTCTGAGCTACAGACTAGGCAGTTTCTTCAGAGTTTCTGTTAAGACCATTACAAGTGTGGAGCTCAGAAAGTCATCTTCAGGATGGCAGCAGACATGCATGTATGCAAATAATCATTTATCTTTATCCATTCCTTAATTTACTCCTACGCTTTAAGGCTTCTAACACACAGCTAGAACACTATAGGAAACACTATGTTTCCAGTAATATTTGGGACTTGTTTCTGTTCAAAGCAACAAACCCTGCTTTAGAGATAGGGAAATGAAGAGAAACAAGTTTGCTTGCATCATGCAGATGGTCACTGGAAGAATTATGGCTGTCGCTTAAGACTGCTTGACCTGCACAGCAGTTCCCATGTGAGGTTAAGCAAACTTTCATGAACAAATGTGAGAACTTGATACTGGGGAAAAGTCCCTTCAGCAAAGTCTCTGTAGGATTCTTTTACCTTCAGGTGAATCTTATTAGCTGCATCCTGTGCAAGTAAGACTTTTAGAAGATCCAGTGAACTGGGAGTGCTAATGAATACAAAACACTGCATTCAGCCAAATAAACTACAATTAATGCTAACAGCCAGTTCCTTGTCTTTTCAGTGATGTTTCGTGTTGTTGCCCTGGATTTCAATTTTAAACCCATTCAGGAGATGGTGAGTGACTGGTAACATTCCCCTGTATTTAAAACTGCTGGGAGACAACTGCTTCTCAAATTTTAAGCAAACGGCTGCTGTGGATAAAATGAGATGTTGCAGAGACTAAATGCCAGAGAATTAACATGAGTGTAGTAGGCTGGATTCCTGACACAACACCTCTTGCTGTTTCTGGGGAAGAGGCTCAAAACCCCCATTTTGTCACAGCAGACATTATTTTAGCTTTGACCAGAAAGCCCACAGTTCAGTCTCCTGCTATTACTGCATAGCAATTGTTGCTTGCAAAAATGTGGTAAGTCATCCACCTGCTACTTGTCCATTTTAGAAATGTGAAATGAAAAGGGAAGATGTTACCACAATTATATATCTCATCAAAGGCGCATCTTCGCATTGCATCAAGCTGCCTTCATGCCCATAGTGCATAAGCAGAGAGACAGAAGGGTCTTTACAGGCCTCCTCTCATGTGGTTGTAATGCAGAGGATATCAAAGTGTTACCAAAAGAGTTGATGCTAGTAAGCAGAGTTAGGATATAAAATCAAAGAAGCGCTAGTCATGGTTTTCATGCATCTCTCTAACTACACTTACTCAGCTGCTCTGGGACTGCACTAAATTCAGTAAGATCAGAAACTGCACTGACATTCCCATTTGATCCTTTTCCTTTATGTAATGTTCTTATTGAAGTAAAATTGCTATTAGATAGATTAAATTAAGAGATGAAGATATCTGATTAATGGCATTATACTGATTACTGATTATGCATCTCTCACAGTCCTGGTGAAAAATAATTTGTGTTCAGCCACCTAATCTCTTCTTCCATTTTGTTTATTCCTCTTTCAGTACTCCTTGATTGCAATTCAGGTAAGAATTTTTTCTCTTTGTACTGTACCATTCATCTACAAATACAATCTAGGGCACACATGCTTGCATTGGTTTGTATGTTTCTACATCCAGACAAATCTTGCTCCTGTGTACACTGACAAAAAATTAGCAGAAACTCCATAGAATCCCAGGATCTTGTTTGAGCTTTACTATCATGGAAAACATACCTATACCAATTTCAGCAGTCAAAAGTTGTACTGTTCTTATGCCTACTTTTGTCTGCCTCCCACCTTCACCGGTTTGCTCAACTTATTTTTGGGTATGTTTTCACAAATCAAGTGTTCTGAAAACTAGGAACAAGTATAGGCTGTGGATACAACTCACAGAATCATAGAATCATAGAATGGTTTGGGTTGTAAAGAACATTAACATCATTCAGTTCCAGCCCCCCTGCCATGGGCAGGAACACCTCACACTAGACCATATTGCCCAAGGCTCTGCCCAGCCTGGCCTTGACCACTGTCAGGGATGGAGCATTTACCACTTCTTTGGGCAACCTGTGCCAGTGCCTCAGTATCACATTAATTGCAAGTTATGTTAGCACTCCCATGGCATTTTGTAAAGATTTTTAAAATAGCAATTGCAGTTCATGTCTAGATAGTATTCTTGCATGTTTCCATGTTATACCACAAAGTTGAGTTGATATTACTGTGTTTGTAGTGGAACGTACATATTTTGAGCTCTATGTGTGTTTTTTCTGCTTCCAAGTGCTTTTAAGAATTCAGGGAAATGTGTGAATTTTCTTTAGTCTAACTAGCGTAACTCATGCTGAAAGGCAAATGACACCCTATTGAAATGGTGAAGAAATGCTTCCTTCCTTCTTCCAGCAGCTGAAAAAAATGGGATGCTAAAGGCCATGATTTGTGTGGGATAAGTTCAGCTGAAGTGGGAGCACAAAGATTTTATTTCTCACCCCTCCTGACATATAGATAGAACAACATGTACTAAAGAGCAGGGAACAGCGGTGCTGTTCAACATCACCTGATGATTGAGACCAATACCTAGGCTAGCAGAGGATGCTTAAATCTGAGATCAAGAGATGAGACTCTAGCAACATTAGCAATTAGAGTACCAAGGCATAATTTGTCCCAATACATATGCTTTAAGCAATTTCTCCAAGTTAAAGCAGTTTGTCCTACTTTCTTTTTTGTTTCCAGTTTTGTCTGCCAGTAGCAAAAGATTTCCAAGGGGAAAAAAAAAAAACAAACGATATGAGTCTGTATTGTTTTTCTTCTGCAGGATCCACGGGGCAACAGAATCTTTCAGTGGCAAAATGTGACGTCAGAGATGTACATTATCCAAATTGAATTCCCACTAACTGAAGAGCCTATCCTGGGGAACTACAGGATTATAGTAGCAAAGAACTCAGGAGATAAAACAAATCACTCATTCCTTGTGGAAGAATATGGTAAATGCCACCCACTGGTTTTGTTTAGAGTAGAAAACATTATTATATAAAAGCCCCTATAAATCAGACCTTTTGACTGCTGAAACTTCAAAACAGCTTCCTGGCAAATGGATCTTCAACCATTTGTCATTAAGAACTGGAGAGGGAAAAGAAAAGAAAAAAAAAAAAAAGAACAGTGAAAAGCCAAATAAGAGAAATTAACCATTCTGCACAGGTTCTGACAGGAAAATAATCTGCATAACAAATCAATACATTGATTGCAAAACTCTCTGTGACAAACTAACCTTCTTCCAGACGTGTCCATGAACTTTCTTGGTCAATGTTCTGTAAGGCATCTACACATCACAGGATTCGCCTCAGAAGTTCTGTTTTCTCTTCAAAGCTTTGTAGAAACAATTTAGTGAGCTTTTGCAGGTCAGGCTACTTGTCAAATATTTTGATGCTCTAGTTCCAAGATCCCATGCCATTGGTACACTAACAATAAGGATATATCCTCATTTTCATTCCAGGAATGCCTGCGAGTTTGCTATTTGTCACTGTTGTGGTGTGTTTTTTTTTTCTTTTCATTCTCTGTCCTAGTGTTGCCAAAATTTGATGTCACGGTCTCTGCACCAGCAAGCCTTACAGTCCTGGATTCAGAGTTTACAGTGAAAGTCTGTGCAGTGTAAGTACCAGGTGCAGAGGGCTTAGGAAATATGCTGAAGAGCAAGAACTTTCCAAGATCTGGGGAAAGAGACAAGCTTACTCAAGAGACTAAAATAAATAGTGCCTCAGAAGAGGTTGGAGGTTGGTCAGGGTTGACTTGGTGGTTGGAGCTCTCCATTTACTTGTGTGCTTACCTCATTTATTGCAAGAGTATTCTCTTCCAACTGGTGTTTGGTGAGTTGCATAAATCTTTTGAAAGGTCTCTCCTGATAAATTAGGACGTGTCCACTCCCAATAACCCACTTCAGATGGAGATCTTCATACAGCAGAGCACCATTAAATTTTAGCAGTGGTCTTAGGGTTCCAGCTGTCTTTAACTCCCCCTTCCAAGCTTAGTCCTTCAGAAGGATGTTGCTTACTTTAACACTAAGATCTTACAATATACAATCCAGGGTTGAAATCCAGATCCTCTTTCAGGTATGAGGAGTTTTGTGTTGACTTTAGTGTGTCTAGAAACCCAGTCAAACCAGAAGAGTGGATACAACAGTCATAATGTCTGTCCATCATGCTTATAGAGGTATTTATTTTTAGAGATGAAGTAGAACTCATTAATGTTTCAGCTTCTGAGTTGTAATATCTTTTGTAACAGGAGGAGAATTAAGAAAAGCCTGTAAAACTATTCTATTCTCTGACTTCCCAGCTCACTTCTGGTCCTGGATCTATTCCTGCTTATGTTAGCTTAAGTCAGTTTTTCAGTCATCACCCATGGACCTATCTCCTTTTCTCATAGGTACACCTATGGCCAGCCTGTTGAAGGGAAGGTTCAGCTTAGTGTGTGCAGGAATTTTGATTCACATGGCAGATGCAAGAAGAGCCCAGTTTGTCAATCCTTTACCAAAGAAGTATGTTACACAATTATTATTCCTCTTTGTCCTCTCTCCTGTTTTCTTGCTTCTCTCCCATTGCTCATCACACTCTGCTTTCTCTCTTTGATCCTTCACCTCATCTACTCATCTTGCTAGGGACTCTGGGTGCCACATTTCTCTTCTTGGTTTCCTACAAGCCTGAAGGAGGTCTGACATGTTCCCTCTCCACGTCTGTTTCCTGTCTGAAAAGTGTCTGCAGTGATATCTCCATCAGTCCACTGCAAATCACGTTAAAAGTATCAGGAAAAGACTTCACTTGCCAAAGAAGGGTCCTGTGTATTGCTAGCATTCTTTGAAAGCTGTGATGCTTGGTGACAGGATTTTTTTATTTCCTATTCCAGCTGAAGACTGGCTGCCTCTCCCAGGTTTTCAGCTCCAGCGTCTTTGAGTTAAATCGCATTGGTTACATGAGGAATCTTGATGTGAAAGCTATTGTCACAGAGAAAGGAACAGGTAATACCTTCTAGACAGTCAGAAACTGCAACAGTGGTGTGGTCAAAAGGAGAGTAGGAGATATTCAGCATCTGCTGGCTGACTACAAGGATAACTTTCTGAAGAAGATCCATTTTTAGAAGCACAGTAACCATCTCCAGGCAAACGCTAACTCTGAAGCTATATGAAAGACAAAGTGCATCTTCCCTTGGACGTTTCTTACAGGCCTGCAGCTCACAGATACTCAGACTATTTCCATAACTCGGGTGATGAGCAGTATACAGTTTGAGAATGCGGATCGCCACTACAGAAGAGGAATTCCTTACTTTGGACAGGTAAGTAAGGGTGTGAAGAGCTTGTTGAAGACAACTGTCAGGCAATCACATTACAACAGTAATAGGAACATTTGGGGCACTATCTGGGGTGGGTGGTGCTCTCTCCAAGTCTCCTTTTTACGTACAGTGTGCTATTAGTAATTTTAAATACTGAAGAGTATTAGTATATACTGATTTTAATTTTGCCAGAAATACTTTGAATCAAAGTAATCCAATAACTATCACTTTTCTAACCTGCATTTTTAGCTTGATATGAATCGCTTCCTCTCCCTTCAGGACTGACTATCATATGACAGCTAGACATTAATAAAAACACTGGGGGATAAGGAAGGAAAGAGTGAGAGGAATTTCAGAAAAAAAAAAACAAAACCAAGGAAATAACAACAGTTTCTGTCTCTAGAAAGCTTTTTCATGATTTTATGTTTTGTGACAAATCCCACATAGCTGTCAGTGGTTTAAAGGGTAAGGATAAATCTCTCTTCTCCAGTCCATTTTTTTTTTCAATGATGAAATGATAGGGGACATCTTACCGATAGCACATAAAGGATAGAAAAGATTGTCTTTCAAGGATTTTTTTCCCCGTCTGAAAGATTTCTGTATAACTTTCTCCCTTGGTCCCCACTCCGATCTTCAGATTGCTGTGCACCTTTCCACCCCTTACTGAAGGAAGGGGATCAACAGGATCCCTGGGGTAATGCGCCACAGTAAATTCCTCAAACACATGCATTTGCACAGGCTAATAGTTAAACATTCTGAAAGACACCTGGTAGGAGGCTGGGATGTCACATCTCAGAGACAAAGCTGTTGCTGCTAGCTTCAGGCAGCTCCTTTGCTTTTGTGCAAAAAAAACCCCCTTGAATTAGGGGAACTATTGTCTCAAAATCCCTGATACTCATACTTTCTCGAAATGCAGCATATCCCAGTCCCTGTCCTGGTGCCATCACGTATGCTTTCACAGCCTCACCCTACTCTGTGGAATGTGTGTGCTGGATGTATATTGCATGCATCTACTTTTGTTGCATTCAGTCTCTCTGAAGTCCACATCACCCTGAATAATGTTACCTCTCTGTTGTTATTTTCATTTCAGAGGTCATTTGTCTCCATGCTGTTTCTGGGCAGAGAGGACAGTCAGTGTCTTAAGCTTGTAATTAATATATTATTACTTCTGCCATCTTTTTTTTTGAGAAAAAAACCACCAAAACCAAACAAAACCCCAAACTTAAAATGAATGCTAAGTTCTAGCAATACAGAATTTATCTAATGGTGCCTAATATCTTTTATTTTTGTGTTTAACACATGAACAGCAGAAACAGTGGGGACAGAATGACAAAAGAGTTTAAAATAAAGACTTGGAGGAAAGGCCTTCAGATACTGAAAGTGTCAACAGCAGACTCTCAAGACTAGCAAAGACAAAAGTGGAGGAAAAGAGGGAATATCTTTAAGCTGGAAAAGTGTAGCCAGAAGGGTCTGATCAAGAAAGAGATGAGACATAAGGAGTTCTTGCTCCACGAAGGACATTATCAATGATGCAGCAGATGCCAAAGAAGCTCCTGCTCCAAACCTCGTAAGATAGCTGAAATAGATGCCAGAATGTGAAGAAAGACATTTCAGTTCTTAAGTGTTGCTTTGAAGGGATTAAAAAAAGCAATTATGTTTGGTGAACAAGGGAGCACAAAACATTAGCATCTACATGCGAAAAGATAACAGGCTTAAACATGTCTCACATTCTCTTCTACAGATCAAGCTGGTAGACAAAAACAACTCTCCTATTCCCAGTGAGATTATTCAGCTATTTGTCAATAACAAGAACACAGCCAACTTCACCACTGATGATAATGGCATTGCAGAGTTTAGCATTGACACGTCCAAAATGTTTGATCCTGAGATCAGTCTAAAAGTAAGTACCAAACAAGACTGAACAGAGACACAGGGATGGCTGCTCTCAACCTGAATGCTAAAAAGATGGGATGAGGTTTGAATTCTGGCTTTCTCTGGCTTATTTCATATTCTAGAGGTCTCAAAAATTACTATAAAAGCAGACAGGAAAGCACTCGAGTTGTTGCAATCCAATGTCTATTGCAAGGCTGCAAGACCATTGTGCTGCTATTCCCTTACCAGTCTGGCTTTAGATGCAATTCTAAAATAGATGCATTCTATCACCTGATCATTCTGATGTCAGTGTGTGATAATGATTTCCTTAGTGACATGTGTTTTGTTTTCCTTTTCTTCCTCACTCCTTTTCCTGCTCAGGCAACTTATAAAACTAGTGGCCAGTGCTACTCTGAAGGTTGGATAGAGCCTTCCTACCCCAATGCGTTTCTTTCCATCCCTCGCTTCTACTCCTGGACTAACAGTTTCGTGAGGATTGAACCTTTGTGGAAAGATCTGAACTGTGGGGAGAAAAAGATGATCACTGTGCACTACATTTTGAACACAGAGGGATACAATGGCATAAACACCATAAATTTCTACTATATGGTGAGTGTAAGGTTGTTGCATGTTTTATTGCATGGTTTGTTTGACTAGGGAGCTTTCTGACAATCCATCCACAGCAATTACAGCAGTGAGTACTTTTCCAGCTTTTGGATTTCTAGCTAGCACAATGACAGAAACAGCACTGAGGTGATTTGGCAGAACTTGCCACTCAGGGAAAATGACCCACATTTCAGGCCATGTTACTCTGTCTCATAGTAAGGAACCACCTTCATAATGTCTCAAGACAGGGTTCTTGTCCCTTCCCTCAAAGAAACTCTTTATAGTATTCACTGCCTCCCCTTTCTCATCATTTTCCTTTTGCTTCCTGATCAGTGACAAGGGTACCAGCAGTACAGCAGTGGCAGCATCCAGCATGCCCCAAGGCTGATTTTTAAGCGTTTGAAACCATCTCAGTGTACATGCTTTGATTGTCCGTGTACACTGAACTCAATTGCTGTTTTCTCCCTCTGACCTCTATCAACATATTGCTCTTCTCTGCACAGGGCATGGCAAAAGGCAAGATTGTCCTTACAGGGGAAATTAAAGTTAATATCCAAGCTGGTAAGTTAAGTTGCCAATCCACGTGTCTGCATTAAAAAACAGTAAAAAGGGATGGTTGAACTGAGGACCAAGTCAGGACTTCCTGGATGTATACAGCAGCTACTGGGAGGGATATATCACTCTCCATCCATTCATGTGTGCATGATACTACCACTAACATCACTTTATAGTCAGATTTAGTCCAGCACCTAGATCATTTGACATGAATCAAGTAGTGTCCTGAAAAGATCTTCCCAATGGATAATATAGAAAATGCAAAGTGTCTGCCTCAGAAGGCTATTTGAATCTGGCCTTATGTTTAAACCCACAATAAATCTGAGAGTGTCTGGATCTAAACCCAGGCATGTCACCTCCTAGCAAATCCAGGATTTTTCAGTTTATTTTCTAAATATAGATTTGTCCGCTGACTGGTACAGTTATATACCAGTTGAGGATGGCTACTACTACAGCAGGTCTTTGCAGTTCTATCCTTACTGGTCTCTTTCTCTCTTCTAACAGATCAAAATGGCACTTTCACCATTCCACTTGTGGTTAGTGAGAAAATGGCTCCAGCCATTCGGTTGCTGGTGTATACGTTACATCCTGACAAGGAACTGGTGGCAGACAGTGTCCGATTTCCAGTTGAGAAGTGTTTCAGAAACAAGGTGAGAGACACTAAGATACAGCAACTCTTACCTCCTGCCAGATAAATACAAATTCTTTGTGCACACATTCATAACAGATTTCCAGTTTTATTTCTTGTTTCTATCCACTTCTCTCAACATTACTGTCTTCATTCCCCTTTTTTCTCCTTGTCCTTGTATCTCTCCTCTATCACCACCCCCTGGCCTTGTCATCAAAAGGTAAAGCCCCTTTGAACATTAAAAAATACTTTTTAGGAAACCCGTACTACTCCCAGATGGTTCCTGCCTCTCTTGAGCTACATTAGCATCCTATTTGGTTTAAGCTGCCTTTTCTTTAGCATAGTGAACATACTTTAGCCTTATCCCACTTCACCATCTAGTCTTTTGCACTTTTCTTATTGAAAAATGCAATTTGCAGCAGAATCACACTTTTAGTTTAAACCACTTGAGGTAGGCTTTAGTGAAGCTATCACAGGAGTTTGTGTGTTTCCTGCCTAAGCCCCCATTATAGCAGAGGCCTGGTCATCAGAGACAATGAGGACCAGACATCCCTCTACAGACAGGCTATCTGTGCTTCTACAGAAGAGAACTACTCTCCTTCTTGCCCTCCACACACACAGACACAGACACAGAGCAGCCCTGAGCAGTAATGATGAGCCATACCAATATCTGTTTGATAAATTTCAGGTCCAGTTGCAATTCTCTGCAAAGCAGATGCGCTCAGCTTCCAGTGTCAGTTTAGTTGTTGAAGCTGCTGCCAACTCCTTCTGTGCTCTGAGAGCAGTGGATCAGAGTGTGCTGCTCCTGAAGTCTGAGACAGAGCTGTCTGCAGAAACGGTAAGCTGCCTAAACAAATGCATCATCTTTTTTTTCTTCCTCCTCCATTTCATTGTCTTTCCACTTGAGATTGTTAGACCTTGTTAACTTCTGCTGTTTTTTGCATGTGCTGGTCATAAACCATCTGTAATAGGCAATACACAGCTTTTGTTTCTTGGCAGTTGGAAGTCCTCTTTTTCTGTGGGATTTGGCTTAACCAGTCTTTGGCAGCACAACCGTTATCAGTCACTCTTCCCAGTTTGGTGTCATCAGCAAACTTGCTGAGGGTACACTGCCCCATCATCCAGATTATTAATGAAGATGCTGAGCAGGTTTGGACCCAACATTGACCCCTGGGGTACACCTCTAGTTTCTCTAGTTTCTGGCCTCCATCTAGACTTTGTGCCACTGATCATCACCCTCTTGGTCCAGCTGTTCAGCAAGTTTTCAGTCCAGGAAACAGTATTGTTTCAAATAGGCTAACATCTCAGCTCTGGCATTGCAGCCCATGGTGGTGTAATCAGGATTGATCTTTCACACACACAAGTTTTGTGTTTCCTTCCCCCCACAGTTATACAGCCTGCATCCCCTGCAAGACTTTCAAGGCTATATCTTCAATGGGCTCAATCTAGAAGATGGTCCTAAAGACCCCTGTGTCTCACCTGACAACATCTTTCACAAAGGCTTGTATTACACACCTGTAATGTCTGGATTAGGACCAGATGTATATCAGTTCCTCAGGGTAAATGACCTTTACATTACTCAAATCTATTCAAGTGAGTTTCCACTTATGTAGCTTTAGATATTTCTGCAGATAATGCTGTTAGCAAAGCTTATACATGGCAAACTATCCTCATGGACATCTATTCTCAATTGGTGCTGGTGCCTACTGTGATTTTCCAGCATACATAACACTCCCACAAGTCTTAGCATAGACGTCTCTGAGCATGTCTCTGCATAGATATCTCTGGGCATGGTGGAAAAGCAGTAATGAGAAAGTGGGAGGAATGGAATAAACTTCAGCTACAGTATGGTTATGGCTAACACAAAAGTGCATTTTCTACAGGATATGGGCATAAAATTTTTTACCAACTCAAAGGTTCGGCAACCAGTCATGTGTACTAGTGAGACTGCAAGACCTCCATCATATTTCTTGAATGCAGGATTCATGGCTTCTACACACCATGTCAAATCGTCAGGTAACATAGGTGACAGGAAAGAGATTTTATCTTTCTCCTTAAATGAAGTGGTATTCATGTGACATGGACAAGGACAGTACTCATGAATCATATTGGTATTGATATTTAATATTTGTCTAGCACAAAATGAGGTGGCTTAAGATAATGGCCAATAACCAAAAAAGTCTTTCTGATTCATGTCCAGTTTCATGCTGGAAAGTGTTGGCAACCATTGTAGTGTCACACAAAACTAATACAGTTGATACCGACTCCCTTCTGACCAGAGCTTGTTTGAAAAGACAGCCCAACAGTGTGGACAGGAAACAGATACTAGAGCCAAGCAACCTGAGTTCTAGCCTTAGGTCCCTTGCTCATATCTGGAGATCAAAGGACTTTAAGTCATGTTTTCTTTCTTTGTGATACCAGATTATACCTTACTCAGAGATACATTAGTGAAATTAATCAATATTTGTGTGGCATTACTGATAATCTCAGAGAGATGCTAATCATCCTTCACACTGGCCTATGCATATTAGAATCTGTCTTTTCTATGAGTCTTTGTTACATGACCCAGGTTTCAGTAAATTCCCATTATCTCTCACAAGCTGAAATTGCTAGAGAGGAACGTGGGAAGAGGCTTACCCTTGAATCTATTCGGGAATTCTTCCCTGAAACTTGGATTTGGGATATAGTCTTAATCAAGTGAGTACTATTTCTTCTATCTCTTTTCCTTTTTATTCAAACTTACTGAATATGTCCCCTGATGTCCTGCAAGGTGGCAATTCCTTACCACTGCTTCTTTCCTTCTGGCCTGGAAGACCTAGCTTTTTCAATCATCACCTGACCATCTGTCCTCCTCTTTTCTATGATAAAATTACCCTGTCCCAAGGGCATCTATTCCCATAATGTGTGTGCGATGAGTCATATTCTCTTCTTAAGAAAATTAACACCCCTATTTAAAACATGGGTCTGCAAGAATTCTGAGTTTTCTTTCCAGACTCGGGGAAATGAGAGGCAGAAGAACTTTCAAATGGGCTTTTCTCAGAAGACTTGGGTGATAAGTTCTGGGGGAACTTGGATGTGGGATTTCTGCAGATGGAGTAGGGATAATGCTGATTTTCAAAACCCATTGCCTCTACTGAGAAACAAGGTATATGAAATTTAGCCTTTCTGAAGCTATCCTTTTTCCATTCCCATCAGCTCTACTGGAAAAGCCAGCATCTCATATACCATCCCTGACACCATCACTGAATGGAAGGCCAGTGCCTTCTGTGTGGGAGAGTTGGTTGGATTTGGTATGGCTGTACCTACCACCCTGAAAGCCTTCCAGCCTTTCTTTGTGGACTTGACCTTGCCATACTCCATCATCCGAGGAGAAGATTTCCTGCTTAGAGCAAATGTCTTCAACTATCTTGACCACTGCATCAAGGTGTGTACTTCTGCCCACGTTCTTAGACCTTACCCCATCTCCAAAGAAGCTGCAGCAAAATGGTTAGTACAGGTGACTAGATCTGTCACTGCCCTTGACTGATGTACTGCTCATTGTATCTGACCATAAATTATCCTGACTTGATTTGTCCTCCCAAACCGCTACAAAGCAGAGGGAGACCTGTGTGAACTTAGACTAGGAGGGGTGCATAAGCAACTGGCTCACAATTCATAGAGTAAGGAAGCAAGTGTTTGGCAGAGTACCATTCATCATCCACAGTCATGCAAGCCATCAATGGTTGCAGTGGGGTCTTTTCTTTAGGAATGTACGTGAAGGTGTGAAGAAATGAAGGCTTGGACTTGCCAAACATTAGGGAGTGGGACAAGTAGGAATTGGAGAACAGACAACCCTTTTTCCCTAGGGTGAAATTTCACAGAAGTACCAAAGCAGGGAGCACAAAAGTCCAGTATTTGCTCTACTGAGTATTTGTCCAGCTGAAGGCTCTATTGTTCCCAGGCACTGGGTGACAGTACTCTCAATATTCAGTACTTCCCAGGCAAATTGGTTCCAGACCACAGCTGCACCGTACTTCTGCAGAGAGAAAGCTTACACATGGTTTAAAGTATACCTGAAGAAAGGAAGCCAGGGATCTTCTATTTGGCTTCTTGTTTCTTATGCTGTATCTAGGAATCCTGAAAAAAAGATGCAGGTGTGGAGTCTGGATTTCTTCTTCTTGCTGAAATGCTGAAAATCAGCCCTCCAGTCTCACAAGGAGATCACCACCATAAAAGAAACAATCAAGACAAAATTTAGGAATGTTTTTTATTCCAAACAGTTTGACCTAACAAAACAAAAAAGTTTAGTGTTTTAAACAACCTAGAAGAAAAAAAAAATCCCTGTTTTTGAGTCTTTCATCTCCTAACCTTGTTTTCCAAGTGCTTCAACAATAATGGAAGAACAAACACTGATCAATGGTATCCTTTGCAAGTTAGTTCAAGGCCATTAATACCAGGTCAACTGAATATAACTCAGTATCCTGATAAGGAATCAGATGCGTGCATAAGATATTTAGCATCTCCATGGAGAACGTCATGAGAAACAACCTGTTAAGGTTGCATCTAATGAATTATTCACCTAACACTATAACCTCAGGCCTTAACCTGCGCTGCACTGTTAACACTGGACTTAAAAAGAGACTAGCTCACCCCCTCTACCAGTAAAGCTCCCTTTGCCTATGGTACAAAATATTCATCCCATCACATCTCTCTTTCTGCTTTCAGATTAATGTTTCACTGTCAGATTCCCTTGATTATCAGGCCAAACTCATCTCCCCAGAGGATGATGGATGTGTATGTGCCAAACAAAGAAAGACCTACATCTGGAATATTTCTCCCAAAGAAATTGGTAAGTGTGTTTGAATTTACCCCTTTCTGTCCTGAGATCGATGCTAATCAATTTATACCTCACCTAAAAACCGAATCCTCTTCTACCCTGGAGAACTTGGTCTCCTACTGGTCTTTCCAGCTGTCTGGGCTAAAGACCTTCTCCACAACTGCAGGGTGTTTATCATTCGCATTTTCAGAGGTCAATTCTCTTCCCACTTCTTATCTATAGTGACTGTCCATTCATTATGTTGCACTGCTTAACATCTGTAGATATTCATTACCAGATGAAATTTCTTACTTTAGCCATCATTCTGCATGATAGAAGTTTATTTTTTCTTCTTTTCTGGTACTATTTAAGGTAATGTAGAATTCAGCATTACTGCAGAGACCAAAGATGTTGAACCTTGTGAAGAAGAAGCACCTAGGAATGGCAGTGTTGACTACAGGGATACCCAGATCAGAGCACTGCTGGTTGAGGTACTGCTGACAGCTCCTACTTTCTGCCCTGTACTCGCTTCCATGAGGAAAGAAAAATGCAGCAGCAGAAGTGCCAAAAGCAAGCAAAAGTTTTTCAGATTCCCTAAAGAGCTCCTGATTTGGCTCCACCTTCATCTGTCTGGGACAGGGTCTGGCTGTACAATCTAAGACCAAGTCCACCCCCATCTGATGTCCTCTTCCATGAGGATCAGTGGGTATTGGTAAGTGCTCAACTCCCTCATGCAGAGGAGAAACTGGAAATGAGGGACTCCATCTTATGGGAACTCCCTTTTAGTAGAAGCCACATCAAGTACGAATGTGCAAAATGTTGCTTCAATCCAGCTGTCTCACGATTCAGGAGGATGGGGTGAAGGGTGGTTATTCTTTCACTGCGTTTCTTCCACAAGCTTTGTTCTCACTCACTGCTTATGTCTCTTCTTCTCATGGCCATGCAGCCTGAAGGAGTCAGAAGGGAAAAGACCCAAAACTACCTGGTGTGTGCAAAAGGTAAAGTACTTATACATTGCTGTCCCGAGAGGAACTGAAAGGAGGGTTAGAGTTTGCACTTTCTCTCGCAGTACTCATTGTTACTGTCTCTCCTCTTTTCCCTGGAGTTTCCCAAATGGCAGCTAGTGTGAGTGTTGCAGTTCAATTCCCTGCCATGAAATTCCTGTGTGATCTGGTGCATGCCACGTAGGCACTGTCTGCGCTGCAGCCAGCAGTGCTGAGATGCTAAAGGAAAGCTGCTATGAGACTATCAAATGGAGGTGAACTTTTTGTGTAAAATCTGTCCTGCATTTCATGCACTTGTAGAAAATCAGTTTACTAATGTTGACTGCTGTACTCCATTTGAAGGATAACTGTAGCTTGCAGCTTTCCACTTCTAGTGGGAATGGGAAAGGGAATGTAAAGCTCCTTTCCAGACCATCTCTGGTACCAACAGCAGACAGCTTTCAAGGTTTCATGAAAGCTCTGACTAAAAGAGACACAAAAGCAGCCCTGACCCTCACCAACCCGCTCTCCCCACAGTCTCACTGAAGAAATCTCCGGAGTTCACAGACACTAGCGCCTGTGAGCATCAGCCTTACCCTGCTCAACCAGTTTCTGTTCAGCAATGACAGTTACTGCACTATTTGGTCTGGTTTTCACAATTTTGTTTTTTCTGTCCCCACTTCTCTGTTGATGTCCTTGGTGACAGCTGTGAATTTCTATCTATTGCTGCCTCTTATGTGCAATTTTGCACTGTGCAATTTCTGCCAGGAGCATTTCACTGCTATAACCAGTGTTCCCATATAAGCAACCACAAGATACTGAATATTTTTCTCCACAGATGATGTGGTTATTCAAGATGTTCCTCTAAATCTACCTACAAATGTGGTGGAAGGATCAGCCAGAGCTTCCTTTTCTGTTGCTGGTAAATATATAATTAATAAAACATGAAAAGAGAGAAATTCAAAAATATAAAATGAAAGCTTTTTCAAAGTGTGAGTTTCTACTCATTGGTTGGAAGCTTTTGAGCAAAGAAACTGATTCTCATCTTGTCCAGGAATGTTCTTTGCTGTATCTGAGAAATTAAGATTAAGTATCAGTTGCATCTTTCTTCACTCTTCTGTTTAAATTTATTGCATTTGAATGTTTTGCTCTGAAGTAGCATAGTTCTGGGTTATGACCTTCGCCTTCATCAGCCAGACTCATGCCAGTATGACCTTTTTCCACTCACCCATCTGCACATCTGAGATGCTAATGGAATCTTTTCAGTCTTTTCCTGTTAAGGACTTGGACTTGGTTACATAGAATCATAGAATAGTTAGGGTTGCAAAGGACCTTAAGATCATCTAGCTCCAACCCCTCTGCCAAGGGCAGGGACACCTC
>JANRGW010009414.1:0-11571 GCA_024733675.1 Psilopsiagon aymara | reverse complement strand
AAGAATTTCTTCCTCACATCCAATCTAAACTTCCCCTGTTTAAGTTTGAACCCGTTATCCCTTGTCCTACCACTACAGTCCTTAATGAAGAGTCCCTCCCCAGCATCCCTATAGGCCCCCTTCAGATACATGACTCACTAGTCATATTACCTTAGCTTTGCAATGTTGGTGATTTCAGCTCATTCCAGAAATCTTTTGATGGGTCTGCGCTATCTTTCCTAAAAACAGCATTTTAGAACTTGTCTATGATACATCAACATAACCAGTGTTCCTTTTCAGCATTAGTTATTAGTTCTGCAATACATAGTTCACTGTAGCATTACTGGGCTCGTCCTCTTCCCTCCTCTGGAAACAGAAGTTTTCTGGAAGTTCTTCTTTTTATTTGTAATAAGTATTTGCCTGAAGTGGCACTACAATAGATAACATTTCTGATGTGGCCAATTTAGACTAAGTAAGGAGAGATAGGGAAGGGATTTCTTTGCTGACTGCAAAGCCAAACAGAACAAATCACTTGGCATTGAGAGCTTCATGCTTGTTGGAAAGGCTTATAACATGAACTAGGCTCTCCATGACTCTGCCCACAGAATGGAAATTACTGTTTTTTTCAGTGGCCATGAGATGTACTAATCCTCTTTGGTATCTCCTCTTCCCCAGGTGACATCATGGGCACTGCCATGCAGAACGTGCACCAGCTCCTCCAGATGCCGTTTGGCTGTGGGGAGCAGAACATGGTCCTGTTTGCACCCAACATCTACGTCCTGGATTATCTGAATAAGATAGGGCAACTGAATGAGGAGGTCAAATACAAGGCCATAGGATACCTTGTGAGCGGTAAGAGCTTTGTGCTTCCCTTACACTGTATGCTGAAATTCCCATGGAGACCCAGTGAGCAGAAGCAGCAGCATGACTGTCCTAGTAGTACAGCACTTCTGTTGTAGCACAGCTCAGTGACCCAAAGATCTGCCCTGATTGACACACTTGTTATTTTTGCTTTATCTTCTTTCTTTCCTTATCCTATTTTTCTGTGTTTCCTTTAAGGTTCTGCCTTTCAGTCCTTTTCTCCTTTTCCACCCAGGCACAGCATGTATCCTAATCATGTTAGCTTAACTAGAGCACAGAGCTGATACAGCTCTGCCTATTGTGTGACTCAGTGTTCCTGCACAACAAGAGGGCCCATGCTTCCATCAAAGCTCCCTCTGGGATCCCCTGCTGGTTGGTAGATACACACTGCCTTTCTACTCTTTCCTCCTGTGGTTGCAGGTAAATCTGATAGTAAACAGAACAGGGTTTTGTTTCTTAAATTAGGGAGCACTTCATCTTCCGTGTATCTGCAGGCTACCAGAAGCAGCTGTCATACAAGCATCCCGATGGGTCCTACAGTATCTTTGGCACCAGAGATAAAGAAGGGAACACCTGGTGAGTGACTGGGAGTAGAAATGACTCAGAGATGAATTCACATTGAATTTACGTGACCCAGCTCACATTTTGGTTTGGTCTCCTGCTGTCTCCCATGAAACCCAATGCACTGTAGTGCTCTGTAGCTACAATCAACCCCAGAGTGAGCAGAACACCCTTTTTGTTTCCCATATAGCTACAACTCCTTTAACTACTGTCTCCTTCAGGAGCACAAAAAAAGAAGGCAAGCCAACAACATGCTGGCTGAACCTCTTCAAGCTTATGCATGAACGGGAGCATGACCGTTTCTGTTCCTACTTCCAATCCTCATCTTACAGCATCATCTTTCCCTTGCAGGCTCACTGCCTTTGTGTACAAATCATTTGCACAAGCTAGTCACTTCATTTATGTTGATGACAATGTCCAGGCTCAAACCCTAATGTGGCTGGCAAGCAAGCAGAAGCCAGATGGCTGTTTCCGAAGTGTGGGGACACTCTTCAACAATGCCTTAAAGGTTGTAGAGAATTACATCTTGGTCAAACTTACACTCTTTGCTAAAAACATGCTCTCCCATTACAGTGAAAATTATACCTTACTCCAATTGTTTGTCCTCTGCCAAGGGCTAAGTTTCTACACTTTATGAGGACTATTTTCTACTCAGCTCCTCCACACTGTCCTTTGAGCACCTGAGACAGGGTTACGGGGCAATAAGTCTGACGGACTGATGTTTTTTGAGGAGATAGCAACAGGTTTCTCTTGATTTAAAAGGTATTTATGAGCTTCTCACTCATGTTATTAGTTGATTGTTCCTCTCTCCATGTCTTTTTCAGGGAGGAGTAAATGATGAGCTGTCACTTTCTGCCTACATCACCATTGCCATGCTAGAAGCTGGTCACTCCAGCTCGGTAAGGAGACCTTCAGGTGCTGCTATTCAGCTGAAATTGGTCCCCAGTGTTGAGTTAGGTCCAGCATCTCCTAAAAATTGTCTAGATAGTAAAGAGAGAGAGGGAGAGAAATTGCAGGAAATACGACTGTGTTCAGTATCTGCACTAGTTGCTGTGATAGAGTTTCTCCGTCTGTAGAGATGTGGGGAACTACAGGGTGCATGCAGAAATTGTCAGACCTCAGTAGGATTAGATCTTCTATTTGAGAGCCCCAGGACAATGACTGACACCTTTTACTTTCTGGTAAAAAAATTAGAAGGGTAGTAGCCCACACACTATGGCTTGGCCTCAAATGTGGCTCAGTCAAGAAAGTAAATTGTTGTAAGTAAATCCATGAAGTATACAAGTGGAACTAAAAGCTACGTTGGTTAAAACAAAGGTCCATCAGGGTGAAATGCCCATCTATCTTATTTTAAAAGTAGCCAGTAAAAAGGAGACTACAGAGGAGATGTTAGGTTTCAATATATGAGTTTCTCTGCCTCCAATTTGTCATATCCTTTCTGAAGACCTTCCTGATTAGTGCATTAGAGAGGACACAGAGTCAAAATGTGAACATTTTTTGCTTGGTGTAAACCTAGTACGACTCCACAGAATTATATCAAAATTACACCAGTCACTGATGATAGTGATTACCTAGGCTGGATTTCTTCAAGACAACAGACTCTTGACCTTGAAAGTGCAGAGTATGCTATTAGTCCAGTAAGTCAACCACATCCTGGGCTGCATTAAAAGGATCATGACCAGCAGGTCGAGGGAGGTGATCTTGCCTCCCTGCTCTGCTCTTGTGAGACCCCACTTGGAGCACTGTGTGCAGTTCTGGTGTCCTCAACATAAGAAGGACATGGAGCTGTTGGAACAAGTCCAGAGGAAGCCATGAGGATGATCAGTGGGCTGGAGCACCCCTTGCATGAAGACAGGCTGAGAAAGTTGAGGCTGTTCAGCCTGGCATTTCATCAGGGACTGTAGTGTCAAGGAGTAATGGGCTTAAACTTAAACAGGGAAGTTCAGGTTAGATGTAAGGAAGAAGTTCTTTACTGTGAGGGTGGTGAGGCTCTGGAACAGGTGAACCAAAGAAGTGGTGGATGCCCCATCTCTGGCAGTGTTCAAGGCCTGGTTAGACAGAACCTTAGGTGAGTATGGTCTAGTGGGAGGCCCCCCTGCTCATGGTAAGAGGGGTTAGAACTAGATGATCTTAAGGTCCTTTCCAACCTTAACCATTCCATTGATTCTACAATTGTCGTAGAGGTAAGCAGAAGGGATTAGCTGTGAAACAAACAGAACAGTCTTCTGTTTATAGAAAATCATCTTTAAGAACACACTGAAACACTACTTGATTTTTCTGATGTTTCCTCCAAAATCCTTGCTTATAAAATTCTGCATTCTCTCTCTCCTGAAGTAACTATACAAACTAAAGTCCCATTCTCATTGCTGTGATAGTGACAAGATGAAGAACAGGTTTAAAGAAAATAAATGTTTGATCAGGTGAAGACCACTGTCCTGAATTCGACTCGTGTTTTTACTTGTTTATTTGTTGTTCTCTTTTTATAAAGTATCCTGTAGTCCGAAATGCCTTTTTTTGTCTGGAGGCTGCATCTGAAAAGAATATCAGTGAAGTTTATACTCAGGCACTCATGGCTTATGCTGTCTGCTTAGCTGGAAAGGCAGAAAAATGTGAATCACTCCTCAGAGAGTTACAGAAATCAGCGAAGGAAATTGGTGAGTTTCAGCCTATTGGGGAATTTTGGAAGTGGGAAGAGGGAATAGATCTTACTGGTGGTATGTGGTCTAACCTTGACAATAATGAGAGTATAGGCACTTGAATCAACCTCCACAAATAATCTATGAAGTTAATTTACAGCACATCTGTTGCTCTGTACAGAGTACTTCTGAGAAACTGAGTCCAGGACACAGTACATCTCTGGGGCAGCATAGAGCTGTGTCACCTATAATCAGTTTTGCTTGTTCCTTACACTCTTTTCGTTCAGATGGCTCACAGCACTGGGAGCAGGAGAAGAGGTCTCCATCAGAAAAATCTCCCTCCTTCCTTGACCATGCCCCATCAGCTGAAGTTGAGATCACCAGCTACGTGCTGTTGGCATTACTCTACAAACCCAACCGGAATCAAGAAGATCTCACAAATGCCTCAGGGATTGTGCGGTGGATCATCAGTCAGCAGAATCCTTATGGAGGTTTCTCTTCCACCCAGGTGCCAAAACTTCCTTCCACTCCCCAACCATTGTAGGAACTGGGGCAGGTTCAGAGTGCCAGTGGGGCTTTGACTACCTAGTCTTATTTCTCCTTGGTATCTCCCTCCTCGAACACAGAGATCAAACCTTTCTCATAGAGAGACCAAAATACTTCCCTTCCTCTTCTTCTTAACTACAGAAATGTTAAAGCCATGCAAGAGTAATTTAAGCTGCACCAAATACAGATACTTTTATTAGGGGTGGGACTAGAAAATACAAAGTCCCAGCTCTTATATGATCAAGAAGTGCTCTGTAGGTCCCTAGAAAACATATGCTTCACCGCTATGAAAAACTCTATTGCTCAGATTTTGTTCTGAGACCTTCATATGAGTAGAGAGATTTCTTCCACCCTAAAACATATATGCCAAAATGAAATGGTTCCTTATATGTAAGAACCCTGGAATGATACACAAATTCAGGGTTTCTTTAGCCAGGATGAAGCAACTGTGCTTCATATTGAGCCATGACTTTGACCTCCCCTGCACCGGTCACACTAATTGCCTTTTATTATTTTGTTTTCCTCCAGGACACAGTCATTGCTCTTCAAGCACTCGCTGCTTACGGTGGGGCCACCTACAGCCCTGTTACACAAAATGTAGTCAAGATCACTTCCCCAAAGCAGTTTGAGAAGGTATTTATTGTCAACAACGCAAACAGGCTCCTGCTGCAGCAGACTCCCCTTCCAGAGATCTCTGGGAAATACAGCCTAGCAGTGAATGGCAGTGGATGTGTGCTTATGCAAGTAGGTGTCTACTCTCCTCTTCATTGTGCCTCACATCATGCACACGATGCAGCCATGTTTTTCAATGTTTCTCTATCTGACTTCTCTTTATTTTTCCTAATTATTTGATTGCTGTAAACTATTTTAAAGCTCTTTTTCCCATCCTACATTCTGACTCCTGTAGAGTCACAGCATGGAAAAAAAGGAGACCTTTCTGGTCCTCTCTCTGCGAGGTACAAGTACTTTCATTGTTAAAGAGCAGAAGTCTGGTGTCCAGCATTGATGTAAACAAAGATCTTCCACATAAAACCAAGGGTGACATTGTCAGGGAATTTACTTCATCTGACACTTGTTCTTTGGAATGCAAAGCAAAAACCTTGGCATGCTTTGACAAAAGGGCTTTTTCCTTTTCCAGGCAGTACTGAGATACAGTCTCCACCTTCCAGAGGGGGCCTTTGGATTTTCTCTCTCAGTACAGACATCAAATGCTTCCTGCCCACTGGATCGGCCAGGAAAATTTGATATTGTCCTCATAAGCAGGTAACATGCCATCAACAAACCAGATGCACAGAAGACAAGACATGAGGGGAAGATTGCTGTGTTTATCCAGTTCTGCTTATAAAGTCAAGAATCATAAACTGATCAATGCATTGACGATATCAATCTGTAACACAGTATCCCAAAAGACCTTATGACAGTAACTGATGGTGGTAGCACGTACTTGATCCCCCTCATACTGGGGCTTGTGCCTCCCTCTGGCTGCATGAGGCCAGAAGGATGGTGCAGACTGACAGGGTCCTCTGTTGTTCAGTTACACAGGGAAGCGCAGCAGCTCTAACATGCTCATAATAGACGTGAAGATGCTCTCTGGCTTTATTCCTGTTAAGTCTTCGCTGGATAAGGTAAGCTATAGGAGCAAAATAAATGAGTCACCTCAGGGACTGAGAAGACTGATCCTGATGAAAACAGAAGCCTGGATAAGAATCATTCACTCACAAACCTTGTGAGATGTTTGCATGGCTGCACTTTTCATTACTGGGTGGAGGGAATGCCGTACAGGGAGCTGTGACTACACAGACCTTCCCAGATTGAAAACTAGGAAGGGTTCAAGCTTGAGCCTGACCAGATGGCAGCTGCAGCTGGGAGCTGACACTGCCCAGGCAGGGAAAGGGTGGGAAATCTCACAGACTATACAAACACCAAAGTCAGGCAGTATTCCCCAAACAAACTGCAATGCCTCTCATGCACTCGGGAAGTGCTAAAGTCAAGTGGCAGGATTTGCTTAGTTCTCTCCATCTATATAGCATCATTTGGACTCTATCAGCTGCTAGCTCTTGATAGCTGGCTAGGAACAGAATCCTGCAGCCACTCAGTGGTAGGGTCTGAGGTAGAACTTGCTTTTTTATGTTTTATAAATGTATTTATCTCCAATTCCTTGTTTTAAAGCTCGTTGACAGTCGTACAGTGATGCAAGTAGAAAACAAGAAAAACCATGTTCTCCTTTATCTGGAAAATGTAAGTTCTGATCACTGTTTATTTGACTTTTGCAAAGGATGCAAACAGCATGTAATAGATGTACCTACGGAGTGGATATACTGGATAAATTGTATGTACCATGTTCCCCCCCTCATTGGTTTTCCCCTAAGCTGCTTATTCCTCAAACTACATTCAACATCCCAAACATTTTCAAACTGATACCTGCCCAACTAGCAACTCTAAGTTGATAAAAAATGTACATAGAAACTAATCAAAATTCTTTCTCCTTTCAGTCAGATAAACACCAGAAAGGAAGTTCCTTTGCGTGTATATCCCCTTGGTAGGCTTATCATAAACCGCAGTCCTTCCAACGGGACATGAAGCACTGCTGTGTTCTGGAAAGACTTTCATTACTTCTCTTATGCTAGTGTTGATTAACAAAAGTCAATACCCCGGTGATGTACATTGGTTCCCATATGTTTCTTGGTGGCACATAACGCTCATGTCTGAAAATGGTGAGGTCGGAATACCAGACTTTATCATTCTGACCACATGAGAATTAAGCTTATTCTTTTGGGACATTTTTTCCCTGTCTGACAATAGAATGTGTCATAACTAAAGAATCAGGTTATACAAGCAGGACAGGAAAACTACAAGTCTTCAGTTTCACCTTGGAACCTCTGACCATATTTCAAATAATGGATGTCCCATATGTGTATGTGTGGCATCAGTGGGATTTGGAATATGCAATCTAGCAGTTACAACCCTTGTCTGCTCCAGATGGTGTTGCAGAAATAAAAAGACTTATGTGATCCTCATCCCTCCATTCACAGATCTCGCAGAAAAAAAGGAAAGAAATCACTTTCTCAGTTGAGCAGGACTTTGTTGTGGCCCATCCCAAGCCAGCTCCTGTGCAGATCTATGATTATTATGAAACTGGTAAGTCTTTGATTTTAAGCAGAACGAAGTTTGGGGAAGGGACAGGGACAGCAGGAACACTGCATGCATTAAGGGAGATACAGAACCAGCCTTCCTGGAACCAAGATTTCTCTGAACTCTTATCAGGATCTGGATTTAGTATCAGGGGAGAGACTTTTTTCACTTTTGTGATCTTATGCTGAAGGTGACAAGTGGGCATGACTAGAAAGCTACAAAAATTCACATTCCAGAATGAACGAGATTCCAAGGCTCCCTAGTTTAAGCATGGTTTTAAGCATCTGGTTTTAAGCATCATGGTTTTAAGCATCCTTGGTTTTAAGCATCTACCTCCAGGAAAAAGCACCAGAAGTGGTCTGCAGGCTAATAGGATCATTTCTTTCCTTCTTATCCAGAAGAGTATGCAGTTGCTCAGTATGTGTCACCTTGCAAAGAGGCCACTGCAGAAATGGACTAATGATTAGAGAAGGTAAGTGAAATCCAGAAAGAAAACCCAAGCAGGTGAGAAGGTAAAGTATAAAGCAGCATGTGCAGAAGGATGGGCATGGTGAAGAGAGCAATAGCTGTTCTAGCAGAAATGGACTCTGCTCTGCAGTCACAAGTCCTGTCACAAGTCCTGTCACCATGACACAAGCTCAGTGGACTCCAAGGGAAGACCATGTTACTGTTCATGGGAAGAGCTCACCCTCTAGAATGAAAGTGAAAGTGCAGCATAAAGGAGAGACTGGGAAATACCTTCAGAATTTCTCGAAAGCATGAGCACTTAGCAAGGAATAATCTACCTACAACCATCCTTGAAAGCCTGTCCTGGCTCAGCACAGCAGTTATGTTGACTGTTATCTGCCAAGCAGTTTCTGAGGGATATGGGCACATACCCCACATATCCCACACATCCCACACAGTTTTCTGCCAGACCTTGGTCCAGCATTTGTCTGTTTTGCACAGAAGTGGCTGATTACCCCGTACCTGAAACCATACTGTAGATCCTGCTGGTTTGTTCTCATGGAGGTTATTTTCTTTTGGATTTTCCCCTACAGGACCATCATAAATGTTGAACAAGTGGTCAAGCAATCTATTTTCTTCTGGCATTAAGTCCTGGCAAGGACCATTTCACCTTACTAATCACAGTGGGAGTCTGTGACATCGTTTGAGCTAGTGTCTGATTCTGTTTCCTTTCATGGCACGTCCCTTTAGATCCATATCATAATTGTGTATACCTTTCCATCAATAAACCTCCCTTTTACACTGGACAATGTCTTTTTTTTCAGTATCACAGAACAGACATTTTAATGACAGTCCACATATTATGTTTGATGGCTGGAGAGGATGAATAGAGAAACATGTCTGTTCTGCCTGCACCACCTCCGCCTCTTCTCCCAGCTGCAGCTAATAACTACTGACAGCTACGGTAATATGCAGCATATTCAGTCCATCAACCTTCCTGAGAGCAGGACCCATTGATCATAGCTGCTGAACAGCCTCTCACCTTTACACAGCCCTGACAGGGTGCTGCCTCTCACCTGTAGCATAAAAGTAGTGGTTTATGTATGGACATCACAGAGTGACTCTGCATCATGCTTAGTAGAAGAGAGGGTGAAGAAAGGACCAGGTTTCAGCCCACAGTCCAGGGTCTGAAACTTGCACCTGGTCCCACGTGCTGGATCTGACCCCTGACTGGCTCTCCAGCTCATGAGACTGACCAGAGTTTGTCCAAAAAGAGATGATGAGCCTTGCCCCAGCCACCAGCAACAAGCTTCCCTGTTTTCCTGCACCTCTTGTCATCACCCACTTCCTTACACTTGGAATTATGGTGGTTTCTCCTAACACAAATGCTCTTTGGCTGCAGCATGCCAGAGTTGGTGGGTGGATGGGTAGAAAGAGCACAATTCGAGCACTTCCAGACCCTTTGCAGAGGGGACAAAACAACAAGGAGGCATGACTGGAAATGAAGGAACAGAGCAGCATCGGGAGGGCTCAAAAGAGAAATATGGATGCAGCTCCTTTTACACAGGAGCAACAACCTGGCCAGCTGCCCTCACCCATCCCATCCATAGCTGCAGCTGCATTGCTCACAAGCAGAGGGATCCAGCCCCATTCTGGCTTATCCACAGTGTACTGGGGCCATCCACCACACAGGAGTGGGGAGAAAAGGATGGAGCTGTCGTGGGGCAGAGGGTGAAGGACCAGCCATGCAAGGGCGTGAACAAGAATTAAAGCAAAGATGCGAACTGTTTGAATGGGGAGGAGTAGTATGTTTTTTGAAGGGATCCATTTCACCAGGTAACTTGCTGAAGTTGTGTGTGGACTTGGTTTTTTCTTTTTCCCCAGTGAATATCGTGTCAACACAGAACATCCCTCTTCCCAAATCAATTTATTTGTTTGCAAAAAGTACTAAATAATTCAAGTCAGTGTTTCTGAGTTGCTCAGGCCTGGCTCTAGGACAAACTAAATGTCTGAGTCTCCACAGGCAGCAGGGTACCCAAAAACAGCATCCATTAACCCTGTGTGAGTTTTAGAATTGCACAGGGCTGCCCATGCAGGATATGCAGGATATTGATGTTACAAAGAGCCATTTCATTAAGTTGCACAGATAAAGAATTTGTGGGGCATGAAACTGCTTTGGGTAGAGTGCAGATTTCCATGCTAAGTTCCAAAATTAGAACTTCACTGGCAGTAAGAGGGAAGCCAGAAAGGCTGTGAATTTTGCTTTTCTGACACACCCCAAACTGTAGCAACCATATGGATTTGAATGAGCATCAGACTGGTCTACAGCAAGAGAAATCAGTAGTTACAGCAGCAAGGTTGAATAGGAAAGCAGGCTGAGTGGGGGTGGGTGCAGGATGTGCATCCTTCTGGGGGATTTGAGGCCAATCAAGCCAAGGCTTCAGCATCTCACGTTGAACTCATAAAAGCCTCCCTAAGGTCTGGCCAAATGTTATTCTGTTCAGCCAAACATCATTTTCTGGGAAGAAACAAAGTCCTGAAAAAATCCCAAGCTGCATTTTTATCATTCTTTTGGAGTTTTCTTTTCCTCTTAGGCCAAACCTGACCTACTAAAACATCAAGTGCATATTTCCCATTGCAGGCTCTTCCTCTGCAGGCTGAAAAATGTAATGTTTATTATGAGATTTCATCCTGTAATTCAAAAAGGTAATTTCTGGTTGCAGGCTGATCTAATGAACATCCCATGCTTATGTTCTTCCTCCAGATTTTTACATGTAGACCATGTTCTCCCTGGCTCCTACTCTCACAGGGAACAGCAATATTCCTTAAACCACATTCAAATGCCTCACAGATTTCTGGAACCTGTGTGTCTCATTTCAGTTCTAGGTTTTGTGCACCTGAAACTGAGACAAGTATATTAATTGTTGACTGAGCAAGAAGGGGACACCCACTAGGCTGAATGTCACCTCTTCCTCTGTAATTTGATAATTGTGAGGGGCCATACAATTCAATTCTGGAGACTCAGGAAGTGTTCTAGGTCTTAGATGGTCAAAACTACTTTAATTTTGGCAAGATGTACAGGCTAAGCAAATTCTGTTTCCCCCAGTGATAAATGCTCCATCCCTGGCAGTGTTCTAGGCCAGGTTAGACAGAGACTTGGGCAACATGTTCTAGTGTGAGGTGTCCCTGCCCATAGCAGGGGGTTTGTTTGTAACAGGATGATCTAGAGGTCCCTTCCAACCCAAATCATACTATGCTTCTGTGATTCTATGAAGTGTGAAAAAATAAGTCTCACTAGTCCAAGAGATGCTCTGAGCTCCTATACACTTGTCGTGGTTTAAGCCATAAATCAGCCACGCAGTTTGTTCACTCACTTCCCCCTTTTTCTTCCCTCCGCTCCTGGAGGGAT
>JANRGW010009413.1:0-45084 GCA_024733675.1 Psilopsiagon aymara | reverse complement strand
TATTATTGGTGGTAGCAGCAGTGTTTTGTGTTATACCTTAGTTACTGGACTGTTCTTATCTCAACCCATGGGAGTTATATTCTTTTGATTCTCCTCTCTGTCCCTCCAGGAGCCTGGGGGAGGAAGAGGGGAGGAGTGAGCGACAGAACTGCGTGAGTTATGTCTGAGCTTAAACCGTGACATCTCCTCTTGTTATTTTTCTTCTTATTATCATTAGTAGTAGTATTTGTTTTATGTTATACTTTAGTTATTGGATTGTTCTTATCTCAACTGGTTAACTCGAGTAGCTGTGCTCAAGTCGCAAGTAATGGCCCCTCCATGCTGAGTACAGCATTTCAAAGGAGATGTGATTTTTAGTGAGTTGTGTTGTCAGTTTATAAACCCAAAAACAATTTCCTTAATTTCAAATTAAACAATTGCATTATTTTTATCATGACCTATAAAATAATATTTCACAGGTAATTTAACATCACACAGTGACATTAGCATTGCAGCTATAAATGCCAATTTTACTACATTAGAAATCACAGAATCATAGAATCACAGACTGATTTGGATTGAAAGGGACTCTAAAGATCATCTGGTTCCAACCCCCCGGGACACCTTCCACTAGATCAGGTTGCTCCAAGCCTCAACCAGCCTGGTCCCAAACACTGCCAGGGGTGGGGCAGCCACAGCTTCTCTGGGCAACCTACAGGTGCTAGCTAATAGATTACATAAAGGTTAATTAAACTAAACCAATTACTTTTGGCCAGGTAAATTAATTGCATGTTCAAACAAGAGCATGTGTCCAAATAAGAGGAAGGAAGCTGGTGAGGGTCTAGAGCATAAATCTTACGAGGAGCAGCTGAAGGAACTGGGATTGTTTAATCTGGAGAAAAGGAAGCTGAGGGCAGCCTTCTTTCCCTACAACTGCCTGAAAGGAGGCTGTAGCAAGGTGGATGTCAGTCTCTCCCAAGTAACAAGCAGTAGGACAAGAGAAAATGGCCTCAAGTTGTTCCAGGGGAGGTTTAGATTGGATATTAGGAAAAATTTCTTCACCAAAAAGGTTGTGAAGTATTAGAACAGGCTGCCCAGGGAAGTGGTGGAGTCACCGTCCCTGGAGATATTTAACAGACATGCAGATGTGCCACTTGGGGACACAGTTCAGCAGTGGACTTGGCAGTATTGGGTTTATGGTCAGACTAGATGATCTTCAACATCTTTTCCAATCTAAGCAGTTCTATGATTCTGTTATGTGATTTCAGTGCCCCTTATTTGCAACAAGATTACCCCATCAGATAACAAAAAAGAGGGCATTCAAATGCTTAGCTTTTGTCTCATATATAAAATACATATTTACTTTCTGCATCTCAGTGTGGAAGTCTAGAATACAAACAAGATGTTAAAAAGCCTGCAAAGCTCTTCCTCTTTTCTGGCTTCTTCCCAGTGTGTGGGAATCTTGCACTTTTTATGTATTGAATGGAGTTCCATGACAGATAGAATCAGAATAGAGTCTGTCAGACATCTTAATCCCAGATACTCATCTGGGGGTTATGATGAAGTCTTTTCAATGTGTGGTGACATCTGGCTATTGCTGGATAACTTCATGTGTAGACGTTTTTTTCTTCAAATTGAAATGTCTTGTTGTCAGTGCAGCTTGATGCACTTTTTAGGGTGGGAGAGGGGATTAACAGATGGCAGGCAAAACCGTTTGTTGCAAACCTATAAGCTAGAGAAGAAGGATATCAGGAAAGATAAAAGGAGAGAGATAGAGCCAAGCCAGGCGCATTCTAACTGGATGCCACCTGCAGAACAGTGAAATGACAGCAAACTAGGAGGGGCAGAAGAAGCATTATCAAGCTTTTCTCTATGCAGACACTCTGTGGATAATTTTAGTATAGCTCCACTCTAATTCAAGAGCAGGACTTCTTGTGAGGTAGCACTAAGTGGATGCTGATCCTCTCAGGGGCTGCACCATCCTGCAAAGATCAAAACTGCTGTCTGGTTTGGACAGTGCCTTGTAATAGATCCACCTTCTGTCGTGTGAAGCAGCTGCATGGGTGAAAGGTGTTCTGTCCTGTGGAGCTTAAAATATGCGCAGCCCAAGTCATCTTCTGCTGACTGGAAAGAAGATGAGTGAAATGTATGATTTGGTCTGCTGCTGGTGAACGTACATTAGTGCAAGGCAGTATTGGACCCTGGGAGAAAAACATATTTCAGGCAAAATTCCAGCCTCTGGGTTGCCAGTGGATGGAGAAGTTGATTTCGGCTCTCCAGTTTGGAGTTTTGCGTACTATGGACAGACTTAAGCAATGCAGGTGAAACTGGTATTATCATCACTAGTTACCAGAGATGTCCTGAGAGGAGTGTGCAATCCAGGCTTCAGGCACAGCTCTACCTCTTGGTGGTCAGGAGGAAACTAGGATTAGACTGACTCACATAGATTGTCTGCAGAGTCACTGATGTTCTTCTCTTCCTCTCCTTAGCCTACTATGCCAAGGCTCTGGGCTTGCTACACCAGATTTTATAGCTAAGTAAGTGTATAAATAAGAGAAAGGGGGAAGTGTACTGGGCATTCAGACTCCTGCAGAGACAATGATGTGAGAGGTACCTTGATATGGATGAAACAGTTATGGTTAATGTAAAATCAATAACAAAATAAAGCTGCAAGATAAATGTACGCAGTGAAACTTGCTTATAGCAAAATCTAATATAGAGGGACCTTATCTACCATTGATAAACTACTGCACTAAATGAGAGTTTTACAGGAACAGGTATTCCAGGAAATTTATCACTGTCATAAGAGTGAAAAACTTATCCCGGTGAGGAAACAGCTGCAGGCATGTAATGATCCTTGGAAAATTGGTAAGCCAGGCATCTAATACCAGAACACAGCCACTCAAGAACAACCTTGTTCTGATATAGAGAAATGAGTCAGTTACCTACAGTCTTAAATATTGATCATTTAAGTAATATCTCAAAATCCTTACTTAGTTTTTGCTGAAGAAAAACACACACTGATTCACATTTTGACCCAGATCTTTTTCAGTCTGTTTTTTTTATTTTCTTAGTAACACAAGACTCCAAAAATACCAAAGCCTTTGCAACGTGGCCATTCATGCGCACCACCCAAAGGTGTAGTTAAACAAGACAGCTTTAGCTACATTTGCTTATTTGCTTAAAGTCAGTAAGTAGAGTCAAGCTGCCATCGATTTTTAAGGTGATTATCTCTGAGCAGTTCTGTTTTGAAGAATCTGAGATTAATTCTGTTTTCCAGCACAATGACAATGTCCTCCAAAAATGTATATATGCATCTTTTTTTTAAGATAATTGCATTTCTTGATAATCATGAGCTGTATTAAGTAACCTGCAGGATGCAAGCAATACTTTAATAGTCTGAAGGAGTAAATAATAGACCTTTTATGAGAGGTTACTCTTGAGTAAAGATGATATTAAAATGATTTCTTTATCCGATTTCTAAACAAATGGTAGCCTCTGAAAATGGAACATATCCTTTTAACCTAATGCTTTTTGGGACTTTACAGGCAGAAGAGTGTTATGTTTTCTACTGCCAGACTGTCAGTGCTATGTAACTGACTTAAAAAGGACATGAAAAAAGGCTTTAATAAAAATAAGATTTTTGAAATGTTCTTGGTCTTAGTTACAAAATCTTTGTAGCATTTTGTTGGTGTTCCTGCACTCTTCCACTCAGATTTTCCATGGGAATTCGTGGTTTATGCTATCATGAGAAACAGTGTTAGTCTTCAATAGATAGCTGTCTTTTAGATGACTCCAGTGGAAATTTATAGATACAGACAGAAGGCTGCTATATATTAGAATCCTTAATTGTACATATTTAAGCTGATATCAGTAAGCACTGGATGTTAACCACTGGCAGCTACCAATTTCAAATGATAAAATCTCATTCAGATAAGGACCCACCAAATTAAGTGGTATTAAAATTTGTACTTCACATGTAACATTCATTTACATGGGAATAGGGATGGTTTGCAACCCATTCTTAGGTAGCTTAAGTATGACTGTGGTAGTAATGTGTAATCTTGGTTCTTGCTGGAAGCAGTTTTTCCAGTTCTGATGTCCTAAATTTACATTTGTGTAATACTAGGTGATTCCTTGGTATTCTTTAGTCCAGCTCCTGAAACAATCTTTTTGGTGTTTCTTTTTATATGGAACAAGTAACAGAACTGATATTTTACCTAAATGGGGAAAAAGATGATGAGGAAAAGTACCTCAAGTTGGACATGAATTTTGTGGTTAAGCTGGGAGCAAAACCAGTATAACCTAAATCTCAGTCATCTGTATGAACGTGCTTTCATCTCACTTATTTCCTCTTTGCTTACTTCAAATCTGGTGCAGATTTTGCTAATATCATTGCCACAGATTTGGATCTTCCCCGCCCATCCTTTCCTGAGATGTCAGCATTATGTGAGCAAATCCAGTGAAAATAAAATTAAACAGAAACACATGAAAGAGAGAAAATACCCCACCTTTATGCAGTTTTTGAGAATCAGAAGGTGAAAAGAAATCCTTTCAATGCAGTGTGTTATACAGACTGAATATCAGCATAATGGAATGACCTGGGAGACCTGTGACCCCATTTGTACATGTCATAGGAAGTGTGACAATAAAATATATTTTGCACCGAAGAAGTCAAAGATGCACTTGGAGACCTTTCTGTCTGCTATGAACTAGCACATCACCTTCCTTTCACCAGCCTGGCCAAACATCTGTTTCATCAGTAGGGATGGAGTGAGTGGTTCTGAAGCAGCATTTTTCCACATCAATAGATACTGACCAAGCCTCAGTCTGAGCCTTTCAGATTTATTTTTAAAGATTTTTGAAGCAGCCAATTTAACTGCCTTTAAAACTAATAAAAGAAACACATTGAAAGGCCTAGCTTGCAGTCTGAAAGACTTTTGTGCTGCAAACTTAGAGGTCAGAACAAATTTTGAGGCAGATCTTCATGCACTTTACTTTTCTCCCTGATACCGGGCCGAAAGCTTCTATTCTGGTCAAGCACAAGAAGCTCCATGAAAATAGGACTGTCTTCAGTAAGAAAACCCTTGTAGATTGGGACTCACAGAAGAAGTATCTATAATTACTACCTTGAAAGGTAATAAAGCAGCAAAGAGAAAAGGTCAAACAATATCACTAATGCCATGACGGTAGGTGTTAAGTTCAACCTTTGTATGAAGGAGTTCACTGAGAGCAGCAACGTAACACTCCCGGATGAAATATATAGCACTGATGCAATTTGCATTCCAGTGGTACATGATAAAATAAGTTCTGTTCATCTTACAGTTGTGGCACTATGACTTCTGTTTGGCAAAATTATGTATTTTTTAAAAAATAAAAAGATCACTTTTTTAATCTTTATTTTTTTTTTTTAAATTAAGCCTTTCACTTTTTTTTCCTTAACAGGACAAGCTCAAAGGGACTAAACTGGGGAAAAAGTGATTGTAGCACTCACTGAAACCTTGGGAGACCATTTTGCTTCTGTTATGGATGTTACAATTCACATCTCGTGCCATGAAGCAGAGAGCCTTAGCCATCCATGATGGCTGGCTGAGATGCTGAGAAATATATCAACCTCTGTTCAACTGTCCTTGTGTACAGGCAGCATTCATGTACCTAGGGTGAAAACCAGGGGCTCCCCACTTCCATGTGACTGCCTGAAACAGCAGTCTAAAGGGTGTTTCTCAATCCATGTCTTAGTGAAGACTTACTTTACATAAGTATACCAAGCTCAGGAGAAAGCTTGTTGGGAAAGCCCTCCTCCACATGAAACCATGACTGAAAAGCACTTGCTCCTGGTAGAGATCATTGCCTGGGTTAAGCAGAGTGCACCTGATCTCCCAGTGCTGGAGCAGGTGCCCTCACTGGAAAGCCAAAGTATGGACTAAGTCATTTTGGGCCCGGACAAGGTAAAAGTTCTCCAGGCTGGGCATCATGTTTGGAAATGTGATTCCATCTATTGTCTTGTTCACTATTCATATACTTACCCGAATCCAAATGTTAAAAGGAGGAACTGGGAGCTTCTCATTTCTCCTACACCATGCAGGAGTGCTGTGAGGGATAATGTACATCTCCGCCAGCAGAGGAAGGGGCTGAACAGGAGCACTCTGCCAAATGTGGAAGAGCTGCATCTTTCTCCAGCAACATTAGGAACCTAGCTCACATGATAAAATGCAGAGCTGAAACTCTCAGGAGCTTGATTTTTAATAAACTGTTTGGTGACAATTAAATCTGCAAGGCTGTGTTGTGCTTTACAGACTATGGTCTGCGTTCTGTGCTCCCTATGACCTAGTGCTAGGAAACCTTAAGCATGCATAGATTTTACAATTCACTCTTATCTTCTTTTCACAAAAGGTTTAGAAAATGGTGTGGAATAAATCCTTTGCTTAACCAGACTAGCTTTCAGCAAAATTCATGGCCCAGTTTCATTTTTTAGACAACAGCCCCAACAAAGTGACACTAAATGCATATTCTAAAGAGCTGATTCAAAAATGCTGAGAACAAAGAGTGAGAAAACAGCAATAGAAAAGGCCCAATACAATGCCCAGCCTGATCACAGTATCATTTGCAAATTGCAGTCTCTCTCTTTTCCAGGATCATTGGGGTTTTTTTTGTAGGCACATGGTAATTGGCTTTCTCCATAGATCTTGAGTGTGAACTATAAGGGAAACTGTTTAACATGGCTTTTATGAGATGTTTCATAGGGTTGACGTTTTCATTCCTAGAGGAAGAAAGGATTTTTTGCCTAAGCTTTAGATGGCAATTCAAATTTTTTGGTTTTGGTTTGGTTTGGTTTAGTTTTGGTTTGTGTGGGGTTTTTTTTGCTTGGGTTTTGGTTTTTTTCCCCCAGAAAATAACACAGCCTCATTTGTAGCTTGAAGAACTGTACCTCATTCACAGCATTCTTCATCCTGATTATCTAGAGAGTGGAGAAGGGAATATGTGGTTATGTGGTAGCTAAGGGAATGTCAGAGTGGGATTTCTGTGTAACTATAAATCAGTTATTTCCACACTCAGTGTGGTGTTTGAGAAAAGGCAGGCACCTTCAAAGGACTCCTCCCCCAACATGAGAGGCCAAGATCTGGGGATGTAAGTCTCTCTAGAAATCATTTTTCTCTCTAAGACAGGCTTATAAAACATTGGGAAATATGTTGATACTGTGGGAGTAGACAACATGAGGGTGCCAAACGTAAACAGGCAATAACCCCATGTAGTTTATTCGTGATTGCAGGTCAACTGAATAATACTGCCATGTTGTACTAGACTGCAACGAAAGTGTTGAATGAATTGTTACGGACTCAATGTAAAATAGGATATTTCCAAAACTGTAAATTGTTTGGCTTTTGGCATTTCCCCTTAGTATTCATTAGTGTGCTATGGTTTGTATTCACAAGTAGTTGTGATTTCAGCTAATAATAATAAGCATCATTGTATTGTGTGTAGGTAAACTGATTTCTGTTTTATTAGTGCTTTACACTCAGATTATAAAAAGATACCACATAACAAGTATTCTGTCAATTAATGTAGTTCAATTATGTTTAAATCACTGCTGAAGCATTTTAATTGTGAGGCACATGGATTACATCACAAAGTGAAGTAATGAGGTTACCTTGTGATGTAATGAGGTTTACTTGAGCATTTCTGGTCTGAAAAAGACACTCTTCCACCTGGTGAGTACGGCTTATTTTCTGCAGTGGTGCTACTGGTTTCCATGACGGTTTTGTTGTTACATTGTCTTGAACCTGAAAGTCTAACTGTTCTTGTCAAACACAGAGTCCTGGTGGGATAAGACAGTCTCTGATAACATTCTTCACATGACAGAAATGATTCTACTCAATAGGTCAAGACATTTTCTCCCTGAGGAAATATGTCAGATTCTGGTCTGTGAGATCATTCCTCCTCTTTGCAAGTAACATTTAGCGTGACAAGAAGCCAAGACACTCACAAAATCATGATTTTCTGCAGCTAATGCTTAGCCAAACCATCTTAAGATTTTTAGTCCTTCACAATACACTAGAAAGGGAAAGAGCAGCTTATCTTGAAGGACTATGTTATTTATGGCCTAATTTGAACTTGCCAATTCAGAGATGGAAGCATTCTATAATAATAAAAAGACCTCAACCCTTTCACACCTTAGAACAAACTTGGGCTGAGTTCGTATTTAGGTTTTCTAGTCATTTCCACATCTGAACTGCTCAGTTCCTCCTGAAATATGCAATTGTAGCTCTCCAGCTTTTGCAAGGACAGCTCCTAACACACATGGAGTTCTAGCAACTGAGAATGGGATGGAGAAGCCAAAGAGAAAGGGAACATGGCTCCTGCAGGTGATGGAGTACCAAACTAATAATGAAGAGACTTTCTGCTGAAAAACATATGGAAGATGACTATGAAAAAGGTACCAAGTTGTGTGGTGTAAGAGGTTTTAACAGTATTTTAAAGAGCCAGAAATGGCTGCAGACCTGGAAATGCCAAAACGTGAGCAATCTGTGGCAAGGCAGTATTAAGCCTTCTTCCCAGCTGTGTGTCCTAGAGTTAGAAGTCACAATAATTTCCTCAGGGCAGGCTGGGTTTTAATTCCCAAGCGTTCTTAATGGGACTCACTGCAATACCAGAACTGGTACACTATGTGACAAGGTCACATCTTCTCTTATAAACCTGGCAGAAGTCACTCAATATTAATGAACAAAACCAAAAACTTGATGCAAAGCTGTGTTTTCATAAAGTTTGGGAGAATGACAACATATTCTGTAAATCAAAGAAAAAAAGATGGTGTAGTCTGGGATTATAATATAAACTGTTCAGTGCTATGACATGAGGCATTTCTTTTGTTCTTGACTCAGGGTGGTGCAACCTCACCCATTGTCAGTGAGAGATCCCTAGCAGAGAGATGCCATTTGTGGAGACTGGGTTTTGTAGGTTTAGACACTGGGCTAGAGACAGTTGCAAATGGCTTTCTGGGGTTTACCTGCTGCTCTGACAAATGGTTTTCATATTCTCAGAGCAAAGGCTTTATCATGGTTGGACAACTTCTATGAGACGGGTGACATCGACAGCCTGCCAGTGGAAACACCCTGGTTTTTCGCCTTCCACAAATGTTTTCCAAGTGAGCCACACAACAAAAAACTTCCTTAGAGTTGCAATTGTTTGGTTTTTAGCTTCTGCCCTTCTTCCTTGGAAAGATCCATCAAACTTCTCATCTGAGCAGCACCCACTCGAGTCTCCACCACCTGCTACATGCCTGAAGAGCCCCAGTCCTTGAGAACTTTCCAGTGGATTGAATTTCCTAAATTGGTGCAGATGAAATGGAGGGGGTGGTGGTGGTAATTTTTTTACAAGAGTCCTCTCTTGCAAGATACACCTCTAAATGGAGCCAAGCATCTTAACAAATAGGCCTTCCTTCAACCTGCAATTTCAGTTACTGCTCTTTTGTGGGCTTTTCACAGCACAGTGAAATCTCATTGTTGCTGTTCAGTTCCATCTTATAATAGCCTGTAACAAAGCCTAGCCTGGAAAATGCCAGGCACAATGAAACCTGTGGTGAATGCTGGTTTGCTGCTATTGGCTTCTACATCAATGGGAGCAGAATAGCCTTATTCTGAGCGCTCTGGGCAGGGCAGTGGATCATGACTGACCTGATCCATGAGGATGCTACAACAGTGCTGTGCCCACATTAAAATTACTGGGGCTTATTACATGTGTCAGTGTGATTATTCTGATATGCTTTGGGCACTGATGAGCTTTACCTTCCATGTTAGGACATCAGTTTTAAGAAGTTTTGTGGCCATCAGCTGATTTCTTTCCTGAATACCCTTTATTTAAAAAGAAATATTCCAGAAAATTGCTATCTTTCTGCAGTTATTTGAAAACCTGACATATATGAGTAAATAGCTGGGTACAATATCACAGAAAAAAAGAAGCAAAGAATGTAAATTTCTAGTCCTTGATAATTTTTAAAAATGAAATTCATATTTTATCGATGTAAATGAACAGTAGGAAGTTAAGGGCTAAATCAGACTCAGTAAACTGTCAGGTTTGAGCTGGACAGTCTGGCTTCCCTCTCCCAACCTCAGTTTAGACTGTCAACCTGAGTCTGCTCTGATTGCACTGATGCTGCGGTTGCACAGCTGTTGCAGCGATTCCTCAGTAGCACAGGGAAGCAAAACCAGCCCAGACAGCAGATCTAACAAGTATAGACCAGATGATGAATTATTTTCCTAAAGGGCAAAATTGGAATGTACTTATCAATCTTAAAGGGCATTATTCTGCATTGTGCCCTCTTTCATTGTTACCTCCCTAGGATCTGAACATGTATATGTTCACTTGAGTCAACATGCATTATGTGTGCATTTCAACTGTCTTCTATTATTAGAAGTCTTTAAGGTATATCTGGTTTTGTTTTTTTAGCAGATGAGGTATTATTTTATTAAAAAGCAGAGATTTCTTGATAACTTTTATACCCAGTATGTGGTTTTGATCCAGGTGAAGGCAACACAGAAATTTTCCAAAGGATTTGTCTGTGTTGTGTGCTGTGACAATTTGTATTCTTCATTACCTCTGTTTTTTCTTAGCAGCATACATTTTTCCCATTTAAATGGCTCCTGTCTTCAGGTTTGATTCTTTGCATGTCAGAAGAATCTAATTGACATCCCTGAAGGAAAAGATGCAAGGCCTAGTGGAATCTACTTTATAACCAGCTTCCTCATCTCATGCACAGCTTGGTAAGCTGATGTCAACACTGAATTAAAGAACAGAGACTGGCTCGGTTCTTGGTGGCAATAACAGAGAATTTAGCTGGAGAGAATAACATCATTAAAGACAAACTTGAATATAACATTTGCTGTTATAGACAAAGAAAGAAAAGAAAAGAGGAAAAATAAGATAGCATGATCAGGTTGCACTGGTCTGAAGATGTGATTTCAAGTCTAACCTGAATAGTTGGAGTGGGAGGCACATTGTGTTTAAGCTCCCAGTCTAGCTCAGTATTATTCATGACAAAAACTTTCATAGATATTTAGAGAAAGAATTAGTCTTTGTTCACCAGAACATGGTCCAGCATGGACCATGCAGGGCACAGTGGCAAAGTGCTTTTTAGGTCAAGTGGGTGACTGTACGTCATGTCAGAAATGTCACTGTCAAAGCAGAATGTCTGCTTCAAAAATGTCTTCTGGTGTTCTCACATTGAGGGACGGGAGGTGGGGGCATGTGGAAGGACTTGTGAGCTGTGTGTCAGAAGTGCTAGGCAGCCCTCAACTGAGAGGTGGAGTATGATCTTAAGCAACTGCTTTTCCTGTTATTTCAGTTTGCCCAGAAGTGTGAATCCTTTGTCTTTAGTTCAAATACAAAATTCTTCAATCGTTTGAATAGTGTGCTTGCTTGTATAACGTGGTATATGTCCTTGCAGGTTTTACACTTTAGCAGCCAAATTCTATTATTTCATACTTGTCACATACAGGATGGAGCTGTCTCCCATGGCTATGAATGTGAATGAGAAAACACAACTGCAATTTTGTGTCCGCTGCAAGGAGTGATAATTATACCATCACATTCAGCAGGATTCAGACCAAGAAACGAGCTGAGAGCAGAGACCCCTAACAGAGGGAGATGCCCACTGACTCTGTGGACACTGTTCATGCTTTGTTCTCTTATCTGGACAATTCAGTCAACAGGGGAGATTCAGGTTAGATATAAGGAAGAAGTTCTTTACTGTGAGGGTGGTGAGGCACTGGTACTGAGATTGCCCAAAGAAGTCATGAATGCTCCATCCCTGGCAGTGCTCAAGGCCAGGATAGATGGAGCTTGGACGACATGGTGTTGTGGAAGGTGGCCCTGACCATGGCAGGCGGTTGGAACTAATGATCTTAAGGTCCTTTCCAATCCAAACCATTCTATGATTTTATGATTCTATTCTAATAACATATTGAGGAATATGCAACAAAAATATGCAAACCAGGTGCAAAATCACTTGGATGGGCCAGCACCCTGATTTTGTATTACCTTCCAGATTACCCTCAAAGCTATCAGGGTGCTTTTCTCCCCTTTTTATGAGGATATAACTTCTTTAGATAATGATTTTTATTGTTACAGTGAGCTCTTACTGCCAGGACATTTTATTTTAGTGATCCATGCTTGTTGACAAGTGTAGCGTGGCAGCAATTCTATCCAGAGATCCTACAAAACTGGTCACAGCCAGTGGTGAAAGAAAACTGTATTTCAGTACATTCAGTGATGCTCTGAGATACTTTGTCTTCAGGAGGACATTGTTAATGAGGTGATTCCACAGTCTTTAGAAATACAAATCTGTTTACTGGAGTTCATCTGCTTTTGGGGAGGTGGTTGCTCTGGAGCATCGTCAGACCATAAAACTACCATTCCTCATACTTTCAAGCTTTCCAAGCAAAGTACTTCGTCCGCTGGACTTCCTGCTTATCTGCATTCATCTTCAGAGAGCTTTGAGATTTATGTAATTTAACAAGATAAAATTAACTTTAACTTTGGTGTATAGAAAAAATATTCCTAGGCATGTTAAATTGTTTGAGTTTTGGCTATCAAACACCACCACAAAGGGGAAGATATTTTCCACAGAAGAATCTTGACATTTCTTTCTGTATTATGTATGCTAGAGCCTTCACAGCTACATACCTTCCAAGGGAATAAGGGAGAGTGTCAAACACCAAATTTAAACTCACGCAGGACATTTGTATTTCAGTCACTTACTGTGTACAGGAAGGTGGTGTTTTTTTGTTTGTAAGATATGCAATAGGTTTAATAAATGAGGATCAATCCTCTAATAAATAAGGCTATAAAAGCATTACTTTAAAACTCACCTTCTGTGGTGATAATATTCTTTTGAAATATACTAAAAAATTTTACTAAGTTGCAGGAATAATGGTAAATATGATTCATTGCATATTCATTAAGTCTGGTTTACTTTCAAAAGGAGACATTTAGTGCCAAGCTCGTCTGATTGAGGCATGAATCTTAGACTAAGGCTCCTGAAAAGGAGCCGAATCCTTTGCTTTCATACCAAATATTTTATGTCTTCCATTGTCCTGAACTTCATTCGACCCAGAGGTTAAATACTCAATTGACAATGAGGTATTTGTATTCATAAATTGTGGCAGCAATAAAAAAAAGGATGCTAAAAAGGTTCAGAGCCTCAGTCATTCCACTGAAAAAGTAGAAAAATATGTTGCTGTCATACAGCCTGATCAGGCACTGCAGCTCTTCTTGGATACCTATAACTGCTGATTTGGAGTGAGAGTGTGAGTCCACAGGGATCCTAAGGACATCATCGTAGATCCTGGTCCCCTCAGTCATACTCCAAATTGCAGGCATCATTTCATATGCTCAGGTCTCTTATGAAATGTGTGGTAGAACCACAGTGAGGATCCCATCTCATGCCAGTTGTATATGTGTGTCTTGATAAGGCTCAGTTTGTAGTACAGGCAGATATCCACTGTACCAATTTTCTGACTTTGAATTTGATTCTATTCAACTAGAGAGGGAGTTTGCATCATTGTCCACCTGAAAGTTATAAATTGCATTTAATTCTTTACATTAAATCATCTCTTCCAATCCTTTGAAAAATCCAGAGTGACCAAAAGTGCATTACATATTTTAAGGTGTGTTAAAAGGTGAATGTCCCTATCCACTGAAAGCCAGATATTTTTCTCCCTACGAGACAATCAAATAAACCTTCACATCTATGCTCAGAATCATTTACCTTGTAAAGGGGTAAATCTATCTGCAAGAAAAAAGGATTAATGCAGGCGACCTCACACTCCTGACCTTTGCAGCAGAGGTAATTCTTTGGGAACTCGAGGGCTCTGCCTTTAGAGTTTGAAAGTATCTAGTATATGATCAAGGAAGGTATTTTTGGTACATTTCTTCTAGGCCCTGCTGTGAAAGTCAATTAGTCCTACTGGTTAATTAGTGCAGGGCCAGCTCCTGTGTTTACTTCAGACTAGTCTTAAGGTGCATCTGCAGAAGTGGCGCTGAAAAGCTTAATCTGTACTGAGTTAAATGCAGCGGAAATGCCATCCTAAGAGCACAGGCAGGCCAAAGCAAGGGCTGGGACAGATGCCAGCAGAGGCCAGGCTTACATCCTCAGAGGTCTTTGGACCCACACACTGGAGAGGCCCCTGCAGCCCCTGTGGTGCTCACACAGAGAGGCGTAGAGCCCCATTGCTCCATGACCCTTGGATGTGGCACACACAGTGATGCCCGGGGATAGCGCTGCCCCTGCTGCTCCACTCCTGGCCTCGACCTCTGGAGAGCCCCCATGGTTCCTGATCCACAGAGAGCTCCCCAGGCCTCGTGACACCCCAACACCCAAACGGTGTTCAACCCTGCACATTTCCTTTTCTGTGTTTTTTCTTGCCTTAAACAAAAAGATAAACCGTTTTGAAGAGTTATGATTCATTACTAGATATTAATAAATTCATATGGGTAAATATTTGGTTGTCTTCAGGTCTGTGGAGAATAATTAGATTGTGACTAAGTACAATTAATAGTGCCAGAGTGTACCTTCACAGGGGAATAAATACAACAATTAGTGTGTTATTTTATCATTTGTGTAGGATTGTTTCAAGCTATAATGACACTCACAGAGCAGGCTAAGACTGCATGCAAAACATCGACTCATCTCCAATCCCAGGGCTATGTAACTTGGGAAGAATAAAATGTACTTTGAGACCAAAACTTCTTCCGGACTTCTGTAAGCTCAGAGACCATCTTTGCTTTTTAGAAAGCCAGTGGGTAGCTATCGTGGAAATTTTTGAGCTCTAAGCCTGGGCTCTGGCCCAGAAAACGGTGACTGTGTGCTTAAGTGACTGGGCTGTGCTTGGAGTCAGGGGGTGCTTGAGAGAGCACGGTGCCCTACTGACCCAGCTGTGGGGCTTTCACACTGGTGCTGGCTGTGCCTTTCCCTGCTGAGCTCCAGGGTGGAGATCAGCTTCCCCAGAACTCTGCCCGAGCAGGACAGAATCCAGGAAAGCGAAGCTACTGTTAGCTGTACTGCTGCTCAGCCTCCTAACAGGTTCCCTTGGTAAGGTGTAGAGCAGCAGCCACCACTGAGGTTGGAAATACCTGTGCAACTGCAGCCAGCTCCTGTTTGTGTTATGTCTAATTTTAAATTACAAGGTCACACTTCATATGGGGCAACTTCTGTCAGCTGGAACTTCTCAACTGTGGGTGAGCCTGAGCAGATCTTTCAGGAGATGGGAGGAGACCAGTCTTTGCAATGTACAATATCCAGCCAAGTCCTGTGGAAAAAGTTCCCTGAATTCTCAGAATAGGCAGACCAGCTCTCTGGAATAGACATATCATTTTCATTGCAATTTCTTCCTCTTCTTGCCTATGAAAGCCTTGCAAACTTTTAGATGAAATAGTTTGGGTTGGGCTAAGATGCTGATGACTGAAACCAGACTGCTATAACGGAGGGCATTGGAGAACCTCAAAAGCAGCTTTCCATCTGCTATATCAATAGGAATAGAGGGGAACATTGGTCAGCAATTGGTCATCTGTTGCTCAATAATCCCGTATCAGCTCTCGGTGTCAGTAAACTTCCATTTATTTTTGGAACTCAAGGCTCTCTTGGCTCTCCTTTATAGTGACAGAAAACATGATCATTTCCATGCTCTCCACAACTCCCTGACACTCCCAGCAGCACATGTTGCATTAGTCAGTCTCAAATAGATCCCTACTTTAATCGCTCTTGCACTTTCCTGTGTATTGTTACAGCACTCAAGAATTACTTCAAAGGTGCTATTGTTTTTCTAAAGCTATCTTATTGTTAAAAAAGAGAGCTGAGATGTTCTATGCAAATGCTGCCATTCAGCTTTTGCTTTTAACTGGCTTGTTTTGAACAAGGTTAACCAGTACTTTACTTTGCTAACTTAACTTCTGTTCACCAGTAGATAAATCCAAAGTTTAAGGGGCTAAGGGGTACTTTCAGCTGTAGACCATTGCAACAAACAGCACCCAGCTGCAAGGGGGGGGGGGGTGTGTGTGCAAGGGTGAAAGGATGCCATGCCTGACAGCTCCAGCTGTGCTGGAATGGTGTCCTGAGGAAGGAATTATGCTATCAGCAGATGAATGCAAGTGACATCCCTCTCTTGTAGCCACTCATCATGTTTACAGCTGGAGCAAGGAAAGGGCTCTGGATCTTATTCTTCTCCTGCTCTTGGCCTGAAACCAGCGGCTGATGAGCTATGGTATTGTTATGGGGCAATACCAAGGCAGAATCACGTGGGCCTGAACCCCTCCATCTGCCACCCTCTCACTCATGGGGGTAATTCATCTCTTCTTTGACTCTAAAAGTAGAAGGAGCATGAAAACAGAAAAATACTACGTGAATGTGAGGAAATAAAGAAAATACAATTTAAACAAACAAACAGAAAAGAAAGTTCCAGAACTTCCCCTAGTAGCAGAAAGAATATGTATATATATATTCATGTATTTTTTTTCTACACTGTCGTGATTCATTCTGCAAGATCCAGTAACAACTTAAGCTAGTTCTGGACCCCACAAAAAAACCCACCTTGAATTGTATAAAAGTCTGTTGTACTAGAGGTGATATTCAAGACTGGAAGCTGTTGTTCAACCAGAAAGGACCTTTTGTAATTCAAATTAGTCTGAATATGCTTGAAGAAGCACATATTTTAAAAAGACTGGGCTTGGGTTCTTTTCTTAAAGGCACACAAAACTTCAGCTGATTTAGTTTAAGAAATGCAGATTTTTTTCTAAGGCTAATTTTCATGGAGGCAATCTCCTACAGCCCTCTTCCCTGCTCCAAATGAGCTTTTAGAAATCTTCAAATGGTTATTTTCAGCCATATTTTCTGAAGCCATTACACATTTTCTTTTCCTTATGAAGACTTACAGAAGTTTCTAAGCAGTGCATTTCTTGAACTTAAATTGATAGAAGGTTTTGCATTTCAGGTGAAATCTTAATAAATGCTAAGGTTCTTTTATTTTCTACAATGAAAGCACTTTTTGCTGCTTTCTTGAGGCTGTATGCATACTACTGATGCTCTAGTCATAAACTATTTTGTCTTTATCAACTTGGAAAAGAACTTTACATTGTGCATCAGTTCTCATTTATCTGTTCTTTTTTTCTCTCTCTTTAAATTGTCTTTCTTCTCATTGATTCTAGTGTGTTGATTAGATTTATAATGAATGGGTGCATAGACTAATACCAGACTTACTGTGTGCAGAAAACTCAAACCAGCACAGAGACAAATGACGTGCTGGTGTCCTTGCATCTATCCTGTTGCTAGGCCCCTAAAAATAAGACATAAGTAATCCATCCCTTTACATTAAGCAAAGCAAGTCAACAAGATGCTGCAAGCAGACTCTTTGTTAAATTTCACACACAAATGGAAACAAACCTCCCAAGAATTTTTTCTGGCCTCCTGAAATATCACTGTAGTGGTTGCAGGTGTTTTATGCTGTTGACCCGATGTAGCTATGCATCAAACCTTGAATTGCAGAGGTATTATGCTTTTGCAGGGATTGTTGAAGTAAACCCTGTAAGACCATTAGCTTTTAGCGAGCTGCTGTCCTACATTGTCAAAAAGCCTTGGGCAGCCAAGATGAATTCCACTCCCCAAGGAACCACTATTATGCCGGCATAAATTCATTTGACTTCAGTGAAGTTGCTCTTCACTGACTTACACAGCACAGAGAGATCAGCCTGGACCAATTGTCTTCAGCAATGTTTTTCTTTGTTGCTGGATAGACAGCATATCCAAGCTGTAATATAATCAGCGTATCTAGCATAAACCAGATGGACTAAGGTTTGTTGGCAAAATGGATGGGTTATTTTCAAGGACACCGATTCATGCTGTTCAAATGAAAAATAGCATTTATTGTTGTTGAATAAGCAGCAGAGAAGCTGGGGAAAGTCAATTTACTCAATATTATTTTTTATGATTTTAAAAGCCCATTAGGCAAAAAGCAAACCTTATATTTACTGGTTTTTTAGACTCGCTGAAGGGTGTAGGCTAGAGGGGAGATCATCCTTTCCAAGCCCCTGCTCTAAGCAAGGACACAGGTGCTCAGACTGTGTCCAGTCTGTCTTTGGATGTCTCCAAGGATGGAAACTCCATAACTTTTAGACACCTGCTCCTGTTCTTGACCAATCTCCTGATGAACTCTTTTTTCTTGTATGCAGTTGGACTTTCTCTTTGTTCAGCTTGTGACTGTTGCCTCTTTTCCTGTCACTGTGCAGCTCTGAGAACAGTATGACTTCATCATCTCTATGATGTCCCACTAAGCAGCTGGAGAGACCAGAAAAAACTCTGTTTAGCCTTTCCTTTTAAGGCAGAGCAAACCCAAAGCTCTCAGTACCTCCTTATCCACCATGTGCCCCAGGCCCCTAACCGTTTTGGTGGCTATCCATAGGACTCTCTGCATTATGCTGATGTCTTCTACTGGAGAGCACCAAACTGCATACTTGTTTCATAAAATTTTCTCTCTTTTCCTTCCCACCCCCCATCCTACGTTTCCAAAAATATAATCCAGAAGTAAGTGCTGGATTTCTAAAACTCTTCAGCCATTCCTTTATTAGAACTGAGATGATGATTCTGAAACTTGAGGAGCTTTGAATCTAGATGCCCTTTATGTACCTAAATTCATCAAAGATGAAATATGGTGCTGGTGAGTGAAACCAACCATTTCTGAAAGATCTAAATGGACAGCTATTGCTTCTGCTGTCCACTGAAGACCTCAGAAAGGGAGATGAAGGCTTAGTTTAGAGTTTAGTTTCCATTATTAGCTTTAAATATGTTCCCCTTATTAGCTTTGACTGTGTCCCCAGCTTGTGTACATTAAAATGAAATGGTACCACTTCAATAGCAGTGTCAGTTTTGGTCAAAAATGGGTCAGGAGAGGTAACTGAAGTACTCCTTCAATTTGTTACAAAAGAAAAATCAGGAGAAATAGCAGCTCTTTCCCCTCCTTGTGAGATGCAGTGATGTTCCCAGTCTAAAAGTCTGAAGGGCATTTCTTTCTCCTGCTGCTCAGTGGTGCCTCATCTTTCTAGTGCTCTGCCAGGCACTCAGAAGCAGAGACCTGACTTAATCAAAAGGTTCTTCTGTTAGGGGTCCTCTAAGGACTCTCTTCAGGCATTGCAAAACTCACTGATGCTGTGTGAGCCTGCACAGCCCGCTGGTGCTCTGTGAGCCCACACAGCTAGTTGGGTAGTGGCAGTGCAAGCCAGGACAGACTAGAAGAGAGTCTGGGATGCTGTGAGGCACTCCAGCTATAGCACATGTCACATCACTTGGTCTTTGCCCCTGTGAGCAGGGGCATCTCTGACAATTAGGTTTCAGAAGGTAAAATGGAATCTTCCCTTAGCAAAGAGCTTCACAAGCCAAGTGTTGCATCGATGGTTTCTGCTCCCTGCCTGCTATTAATATTCATGCTGCTTTTCAAATCTAATATTGATCAGACTTTCATATGTTAACAAACAAATGAGGCGGCACCCTTACAGTGAAACCTTGATGCTCTTGAGAAAGGCAGGGCATTAGCATCTGTCTGCTGTTTTCCTCTGTTTCAGTATGATCTTTGAGCACTGGCAATGTTACCTGAATCTAATGTTCAAGCAATTATAGCAGTCGTAATATTCTAGCAGTTCCATATATCTAGAAGTCAGCACTTTGAAGGACTCCCTTTTGTGGGCTGGCAAAGCCACATCTGTACAGAGTAGGAAGCATGTAGATATGAAATATTGCATTAAAAGATCTCTTTCCTTTGCTCTGTTAAGACAATTTCAACCCTTGCATATCAAAGCTGCATAAGTGAGCAAAGTTCGGGGCTCTAGAAAAACAGAATGATTTTTACCATAAGTAACACTGCACCTATCAGGGAAATAGTGCATTTGCACAGGCATTTTTCTTCTCTCACCATTTTGTCTTTTCTTTCCAGCAAAGTGCTGAATCCTGCTGGCATCACTTGGCGTCACTGGCTTGCTGCCATGAGAAACAAAAGATAGATAAGCCAATGATAAACTATGTCTGAAATATTCACAACAGGAAAGCAGGAAAAAAAATGTTCTGCTTTCCTCAATATTAGTTCAGCCACAGTGGGTAAGTTTTAGGCCCTAGTCCTCCTTCATTATCTCTTTCTTATGCAGGCAGCTCTATTGATTTTGTGAACTGCAATCTTGAACCCCATCTGCTCAAACCTACATCAAAGGCAGGGCAAGGTACTAACAAAATGGGAGGATGAAATGCCTGCCATGAGGGAGTGCTGCATATTGTGTCAGCTTGATCAAAAGCAAAGTCCTCCTCTAAAACATTTACTAATTATTAAAATATATTTTAATTACTTATGTAAGTAAGCTTTACAGGGCATTTGTGAAACAAAAACTGACAGAGGAGTGTCAGTTTTTAGAAGCACTTGGTACTCTTGGAAACCCACACGCTGCATAAATGCTTCCAACACATATACATATATATATGTTGAAAAGTATATATCTGAAAAGTAACATCTTTCCTACTCTAGGATTCTTAGTATGGCAATTTCCAGATTTTTGCCCACAAGACACTCAAACATTATGGAGATGGTGCTGTAAAAAGAGTTGGGCAGATGAGCAAGTTAACAGTTTTGCTCCATTGTGCGTCATTGGCTTGAGTTCTTGCCTAAGCAACCTCCACAGGGCAGAGCAGCAAGGCAAGTCCCATGGCCAGGGGAGCACTATGCCGGGAGGGACAAAGGGTGTGATCTGGGAAGCTCAGCTGGCTTTGCGTGAAGCACTGTCTATACCACCATGAGCGGAATGCAGCAGAGATGAAGGCAGCAGAGGTCACAGAAAAAAGTGTTGTGCTCAGGTAACTGAAAGTTATATCATGATGTGTCCAAATGAGACTGGCTGTAAGTTACATTGGATCCTTCGTTGGTGTTCTCTAATTTCTGTGTGCTTTGCTGTACAACTGGAGTGACCTAGTTCTGTTGAGATAGATTTTATGGAATTGCCTTCAAGATTTGATCCAAAGCCTTGAAGACCCCTCCTACATGAGAATTAGCAAGAAGATATTGCTAAACCACCATGAATATTTGGATTTTGAAAGAAAATAAATATAAATATAAGAAAAAGATAGCAGACAATCCTTTCTGACAGAGCAGCATGCTTTCTTTGGTTTGTTTTACTTGAGCACCCTACTGACCAACAATGGAAACTCAGAGAGGTTAAATTGCAGATTCAGCTGGTATTTCTCACAGTGTTTCGTCCAGAAAGAACTGAAAGAAAAGTAGGAAAAAATAGAAAAAGACAAGGCATTTTGTACTGAGTTTAAGCAAAAAAAATAAGTTGTTTATTTTTTGCTTGAGAAAGCAACCACTGGAAAAGAAAAGATTTTTCTGGCTGGTTTCCCAGATGTGATTCTTGCAAGTGGCATTCTCCCTCTGCAACCTTGCTGCTGTTTTATCCCTCTTTGATGAATACAAAAATATATCTTTCATAAAGGAAGATACCGTCTCTGTGTTGGCAACATATTTCGCCATGGGCTGTATAACCTTCCCCTAGAGTTAATACTAAAAATGGATCCAGATGCCAAAAATGCATTTCCTTTAACAAGGTACTGATTTTGCCTGGGACAGGGAAGGCTTTTACAGGCAGCCCTCTGTGGTGAGGCACAAAGTCTTTGACGCTTTTTTATCAAATATAAGTTGTGCTATATGATAAAATACCAGTTTTGCAAGGGTTTTGTATCAGGTGTACTGGTACGAACAGGGATGTTGGAAGTGAGAGCAGTGTTTTGGAAAAATGTTTTCTTCACAGGTTAGTAAAAATCTCTGTTTCAGAACTATTTTAAATGTACTCCTGAATTCATCTCAAATTGTACATAAAATATGAGCAGCAGCACTATAGAAGTCAGTTTTTCCATCATGTCAAATAAGGCAGTTTGATTTCTTTTGTTCCTGAGTTACTGAATTTTTTTGAAAAAATTCCACCTTAAAATGAAGAAGAATAATTCAATTTGAGGTTGAACGAACTGTTTCTTCAACCTGGACAAGCATTGTAAAGGCATGGAGGAGGCTGCCTTTTGCAAGACATTAAAATAAATTATTCATACAGCTTAAATACGATTTACCCATTATTTAGTATCACTCTGTTGTTTCAGTTTTGCATTAGGCAGAGAGCAAAATGGAGAAAAAAGACTGCAATTCTGTGAAGGATAATACAGGTTCATGAAATTATAATTAATTATATTTGTCTAAAAAGTGGTGCGCCACAGATCTGTAAAGGAAAGTATGAGCAATTAGAGGTGCTGTATGGTAAAACACAAGAGTTTTGCCTTGTAATCCTGGACAAGGAGCACTTTAGACTTTGTGAAGCTGGGAATTGCTCTCACAGATATTCCTGCTCTCAGTCCAAAGCAATTCTTTTGACAGGTGCCATTGATTTTTCTAAGATGCCAGCAGGCAGACTCCTGACTACCTTGGCTCTGATTTTCCACAAAATGCAAGCTGCACAAAAGGAGAGGAGAAGGCATCTTGAAACAGAGGAATTTAATGTGCCCAGAGGGACTTTAGCTCTAGGGAAAATTCCTTGAAATTTTAAGAAGAGACGGTCCTTGTGGGGAAAAGCTGAAAAAGATGAAACAGCAGACTGTTTATGTTTTGATTTCTACACTGAGACAAAAGAAAGAGAAATTTTGAGTAATGATCTGCTGAGATTTGCTCTCCTTTACTTACAGATTGAAGAAAACAATCTATATCATTCTCAGAGCTCAGTTCCCAGCGGAAATACATACCAATAGAAGAGGAGCTGGTTGTCATATTCACTGCCAATCTCTGTCTTTAATCTGTAGATGTTTTATTATCTCACTTGTTTCTCTTTCTGCAGTTGCATTGCATTCACCTCAAGCACTTTCATGCTGGGAAGCTAGGCATGCACAGAACAGAAATGTGTAGTTACATATTTTATGAGGGTCCTTAACCACATGTGTGGAAGATGTTTATTTTATAAGTGTGGAATTGTCCCCTGGGGATGTTTTGCTTCACAAATGAGCCTAATGAGCATTAGAAGAGCAGTTTTGTTCAGGGAAGTGGAGGATTTTTTCCTTCCATAATTTTTTAATTACAGCCCCCTGACCTGATGGACTATCACGAAACCATAAACAGATCAGGATTACAAGCAACATGCCTTTTTCATCAGTGTCACTAAGGGGGATGCAGCGTGTCCCCACACTGCACAGAGGTGATGTAGGGTGAGCTCCTGCTTTGCAGAGTGCCAGCACAGACCTTGCAGCTACTCCCCTGTGAGCCATTTTCTCTGCCCTTCGTCAGGGACCTGCTCAGCAAGGGCATCTCCCCAGCACAAGCTCCATGCAATACTGACATGGGAACGGGACATGTATAAATGGAAGGAAGGGAGCATTGTACGTACCTTGCAGCTCATGGTTTCCTCACCAGACAAGATTTGTGGTCAGTTGTAAACACAGATTTACAGAGTTAGGAAAAGACAAAACAGCAAAGTGTGATCTAATGGTTATTCTAAACAAGGGAAACTCATCTTAGATGTCTAGCAGGCTGTGCCCATTGCCCAGGGCACTGACTTGTCCTCCCCTAGCCCGGGATGGAAGGAAATCTTCCTTTCTCTCCTTATCTATTTGCCTTCCTATTGTTCCCTCTGTCTGTACATGGCAACAGTATCTTAAGTTACCAGGGCAGATGACTGCATAATTTTCTTTCACCCTACTCCCTAAGGTTACTTGATTAACACTCCTGTAGTGTACTATAGTTTTTCTTTGGTGACCAGAAAACTGAGGAGCACCAAAAGGACAACCGTCTTTTTCTCAGACATCGCAGCAATTTCAGAGTGGTGAGATGGGGTACACCCATGGGTACCATCAGGGTGACTCCCCCTTGCACTGTCCCCAGACTGCCTGGTGGGTGCCACCACTGGCAGGCTGTTTCTGTTGGTAGGTACCACCACCCTTTTCAACCAGAAATAGTGATCTCAGAGCAAATATCAGGCAGCTTTTCACCACTGTTCTTCTGAAAAAAACTCAACAGCTTTATTTTGCTGCTCCCAGTCATGCCATGAGCATGTCAGCACTGGCCACATCATATATATGCATACATATATAAAACATATTTATATGATATTATCTGTTCTGTTATCTGGGTATACATACATATATCTGGGTATATCTACTTTCATCATTGATATTTATTTGAAGTCACACAGATTGTCAGGCAATTGTGCTGATCTCTTTACCTATCTATGGTTTTTAATGAAAGTGGGTATTTTTAAACACTGGTAAAAATAGCTGATATCACCAAACAGTCAAGAAAAAAAAATGAAGCAAAAAAAAATGAAGTGAGAAAAAACCCACATATTTTTGAAAAAATTGAAACTGTTCTTGGCTTTTGTGTTACATTCATTGTACTAGAAATGTACCAAGTATACCTTATATATAAAAAGGAGGCAAAAACCCCCTTCGGTTACTTATTCAGCATCTGTATTCTGCACACATACACACACATATGTGTAGGGCCAGGTTAATCTGTAGCTGTTCTCCTTGTGTAATTTTTATGTTAGGGATGTGGAGCTGCTGAGATCGATGACAAGTGGGTGTGCTCAGATGGGGACTGGATCCTGGCTTGCAATGAGATTGAAGCTCTTCTGTCAGTAAAATCATGATAGGAGTAAGAAGTCCAATCAAGTGTGCATGCCCTGCGCAAGCAGTCATATCAAGGGAACATCAAATTACTGTATTATAAGCCTGTAAAAAGGCATTTTGAAAGTGTAAAGTGGGATCCAAATATAATTGTGATTTTTGCTGGTGCCTGGAGAGTCCTTTATACTGTGTATTTCCGAAAACAGCTCATTTTATCCTAGTAGGAGAGTGTGTTACTCTGTGCTGACTTTGCTCAGTACTGTTTGCAGAATAGATGCCTTTTTGTTTGGCACTCGCTGAGTGTACAGAACATGGAGAATGGTTTAAATTGTGCCAGCTGTTAGCAACACCACGGTAATGTATCTGTTGCTTACCCTAGCAGAAATAAAATACCCCAGCCCTCAGTGGTTCAAAGTGTTCCTATTTTCTCTTCTACTTCTGTCCTATTCCCTTTCATGATCAAAACATCATTAAGTTACTTAGATGTCATAGATGAGCTGGGGGAAAAAAAAAAGAAGTCATATTTCTGCAGCAAAAATCTTAGCTTTGCAAGCTAAATAAACTTTGCTGTAGACTATGGAAGGGTTGTTGCTGGGTCACTGACTTTATCTGCACATCCTTTTCCAAAGAGGCAGTTTATGCTGTATCCATGCCGTTTTTGTAGTATTTTTATTCTTAACTAATATTGAGCAGGAAAGTACATATTTCCCTGAGAAAAAGAAAGCAGGTTTCTACAACATGCTCCTTTCTTTGCTCAGAGATAGCTGTTTGCAACAGCTCGATCACCTTTTACTGTGCTTTCCTCTGGCATGTACATCCTGCTGGGCCCCAAATACCAGAAATGTTTTATTTGAAATAATTCAGACTATTATGCATTAAGAAAGATGGACAGATATTTTTTTAAAGAATATTTTTTCTCCTTATCTCAGTGGTAATTTTTGTATTTTTTTTTCCTTATAGGTTAAAATTCTCATTAAAAGGGTCAGGTATTAACAGTTCCATGTGTTAAGTGCCTGTTACCTTGCTTATACTTAAGTGATGGCAGGAACTTTCATTATTTCTATGACCTCCCCTGCTGTGAAGCAGTTAATTTTGACGTTGTCAAAGAGGTGACAACCCCTTTGAACAATGAAAGACTTTTGATTCACTGAAGTGATGGTATTACTTTGCTACATGGCACCAAAGTGTGAATCTCAGGGTGAGACACATTTAGCACAGCAGGAGGTCTTGATGTGATGTTGATTGAAAAAAACTGTTTGCATTGTATAGATAAAAAAGGATTTTGGAAAAGAAAATGTGAGGATCATTAGGCATCCAGGAATCCTTCTTACCTTCTGACGCCCTTGGCTCTGTTGCTCCTGAGAACTAGAGGGACAGAGTTGGTGAAGTTATCTTAAATATGTTTTTATGCCATTGGTACATTTCTTCTTACAGTGCTAAAATCACAGTCATATTACAAACATGGCTTCCACACCATTTCTTTACATTTTTTATCTCCACTGTCTTGTGGCTTAGCCGTGGCAAATGAGCAGCCTGTCAACCTGTTAGTTGCCGTGTGTTTTGAGAAGGCTTATTATGAAAATGCCATTTGGAGTCTAAAAGATTGAAACAGGTTTGGTTACTCTCAGTTACTGGGATCAGTCGTTTTCTACCTGGTTATTTAAAGTGGTTTTATTCGTCGAGGGTTTGCATGGACTGCAAACCATTTGGTGGCTTGAAAGCTGTGTGCCTTTTCCAGTGAAAGGTACCTGTGGTTTGGAGGAGAGATTTCCAAGCAGCTCACATCTGCCACGTGCTATATGTTTTGCAGACAAAACCTAAGGAGCTCTGTAGATATGACAGCTCCACAATTAGAAGGGGTATATGCCTAGCAGATGTGTCACTCATTGCACTTCCAAAGTTTCCTGTGGTTCATACAATTTCAGTATACTCCCAGTTCTGTTTCACTGAAAAATATTTGCATCAGCCATGAGAAAAGGAATAGCAAAATCTGAACCTGCAGCTACTAGGTGTGTGCTAATTCAGTGTTTTCACTGAAACAGATGAAGGGACGTTCAGAATAGTATTTGTACTTGCACATCTCAAAAGATGGCTAGTCACTTCATGGTTGATGCAGCTGTGCAGACGTCTGTTATCCTGCAGATATCCCTTCAGAAAGGAGCTCCAGAGCAAGAGCTGAAAGTGAGTCTTCTTCTAACTTTGGTCTGAATTTCATGTCTGATCACCAGATAGCGGTGCACTTTCTGAACAAGCATCCAGGGAGACTTGGAGAAAAAACAGTGACAAACATGCATGCTGTGTTAACAGCTTCTGCCTCTGTTTCATAACATGGGCTGGGATTTGCAATAGAAAACAAGGAAAATAAACCTTACTGGGACTTCACCTTACTTTAGTCAAGTAATCCATAGGATTTGCAGTCCGCAAAATCAGCACAAAACCAAGGAGTAATGGGAACATAAAAAGGACTGAGGTGGTGTTAGTAAAGAAGACACACAAAAGATAGGCAAGAGGAACAGTGACAACCAGCGCTGGTGAGAGGTTTCAGCTGAAAGGCCTGAATCAAGGGAATGTAACAACTATACATCCCCTATATAACCCTTAAAATGATGCTTACATAGCTTAGATTCATCTGTCTTTTACAAGAGAGAACCATATTTCTCAAGGTCTTCTGTGGCCACCCCTCATTTGCTATACTACCCTAGCTCCTGTTGCTAATGCAGTTTCTGAGCCTGCTCCTTTGCATTCTGGTGCTAATAGAGGCTCCAGCCAGGACCAGGGCTTGTAGAACAAGGGTATGCACAGGAGCAAAAAGGAGGGCAAGCACAAATGTACTGGTACACAATAGTACCTTCTTTCACTTTTTGCTCTTCTGCAATTTGAATGTATGCTCCCAATTTTATAAAAGCTTACCAGTTTTGTAGACTGTCACCATGTGGCACTCTTGAAATTTCAAAAGATTTCTTGAACTTTGTGAAAAGATCACATTAAGCAGGCGGTAACTAAGAATTAATTATCCACAGACTCCCAGGCTGTGATAGCAGAAAAAGATCTGCTAGATACACATTGCCTGCTTACCAACAAAGGATACCCAAATACCAGACTTTCATGTTTTGTTCCATGTAGGTTCAAAAGCCCAGTCAACACTGTTCTGTGGTGAGAAGGAAATTGCTGAAAACATTTTCATATCAAGCTGTTTGCCTCAGAAATTCATTCAAAGTGTTTTCTGCTCCCAGGATGCTCTTAGGAGAAAAAGCTCTTTGAAATATTGATTCAGAGCATTTTGTGCCTTCTGACATTAGGCTGGCAATGAAAAGTAATTACCCCAGTTAATAAAGTGCAAAAGGTAAAGCATAATCTCAAATTAGGTGGTGAACAGGATCTCAGCAAAATAAACTTAATTCTGTTCTCATTTTAAAACCATGAATAAGGCCACCTGTTGTGATGTGTGAGAGGAGGCAAAAGCTTTGGAAGTATTAAAGTAGTATACTGAACACAGAGAATACTCTAGTTTCACTTCAGAGTTCACTCTTTTTCACTTCTGAGGACATTAGCTTGAAATGCTACCTTTCTGGGACCCTCATCTGATATTCACTAAAAATAAACCTTTGGAAGAAAGTCAAGAGTTTTATGTACTTAGTAATTATTTGTTCTATTTCCTTATGGCTTGGATTTTTATTTTTTTCCTTTAAAAGGTGTTCTGAAATCTGTCCTTTGATGTCTTTTGATTAGAAACAACACAGAGACTGATTTTCATTGTTGTCCTGAAAAGTCTTCACCCGCAGAAGAGAGCTATGCTCATTACAGCTTAGTACTGGCAGCCATAATTTAGGATATCTTTCTCACTTCATAATACCCACTCACATGGTGACAAAATGCCTGTCATCTCTCCTGAAAAGCAGCCCTGGTGAACCGCTCCTGCTCCTAGGTAGTCATGTCAAGGGGCTGCCTGCAGTTCAGCCTTTACCATCAGTTACTGCACACTCACATGCATGTCTCTTCCCTCAGTCAGTCCATATCCTTTTTGAACTACTGTACTTGAAAATAAATTCTCAGATGAGAATAAACGAATCAGTGCAATGGATGCCCAGGTAGATGAATGAGGATATGGAGGATCAGGCAACTGGGAGATTTGAACCTGGCAGGGGGACTACAGCAGCTCTGTAGTGAGTTTCCCCCAGCATTAGCTGCATTGATATAACCAGAAGCGCTGCAGAGTCCTTTTTGAAGAGCTTGTGATCATATCCCTGGGAATGAGTTCCTCTGCCTTTCCCCTGTTCCTGGTACAGACCAGGAGCCAAACCTCAAGTGCAGTCCACAGCTCCCAAAGCTTCACAAGGTTTCCGCTCTTTTCCTTATCACTCTATTTCAGTTCTGGTGATCTTTTCTATAGCAAGAAAAATAGTACACCTGGCTGGTTGAATCTCATGCTCTTTTTAGCCAATGAACACCTGGGTGCAATGAAAGGGAGTGATTCCTTTGAGGTTTCAGGTCTGAAAAGGAACACAGAGAAGAGACTTCAAAAGTAAGAAATCCCCCGGTGATGTGTTGGCTGGCCTCCTCTTCCCTGTGCTGATCCTGGTGACACAGCTTTGCAGATAGGATAGAAACATGACCGTAGCAAAAGAGAAGCTGTGTTTGTCAAACTTTTAGAGCTTTAATTTTGCTTCTAGCTTTGGGAAGTAGGCAAGGAAAGACAAACCGTTAGCACCCAAGCAGGAAAAAACAGAGAAGAAGAATTAGCCTCCAGGGACTAAATGCACCCACAAATAGTTATTTTCTACCCTTTATTTCAGCACTTAGATGTAAACCCATGGATGCAGAGGTCATAGCAGCTTCTCAGCACCTTGAGAAATCAAGATTGCTGAAGAGTCTTGTTATCTCAAAGCTCCTTGCACATTTGGGCTCTTTGTGCAAGAGATGTGATCACATGAAATAGGAGGGGTGTAAATGCATTTTGTCCCATTTTCCCCTTGCCCTTCCTAGCCTACTTTTCAGTCATCTCCACTTACTGTGCTACAAATCTTAACAGCTTTTACTTTTTAAAAATACAAGCATGGTTTCTCTTCATTTTGCAGGTTTGGATGCCCATGAATGCACTAAAGGGAGAAGAAGACATGACAACAAAGAAGTGCTCCCTGGGTCAGTAATCATCACTTCAATGCATGCCACAGTAAAGTGCCTTCTACACTCACTGATTGTGAACAAATCTGGCTTTGCTATTTTGACCCCATTGATTCCACAACTGACACCTTGCTTGTGATTGTGCATTCCTGCAGCTAACATGAGTTTGCTAGTACGGACAGAGCTCCCAGATCCCTTAAGTGAATGAACAGGGAGCAGCTCACACAATGGTGGGACTAGGATACCTCCTCCCAGTAACACTGGGCTTCCTCACTGAGGAGATGTAAACATAGTGCGAAACAGACTGAAACACAGTAGTGATGATGCAGTATAAGGATCAGCGTACAATCAGATTAATTTCTGGGTTTCAGGGCATCTATTTAAAAAAAGATATATAATTATTGTTTTTACAACAATTTTTGCTGCTGTTATTTCCATCTTAAAATCCTATTTCATCTTTGAGTTGGTGGCTCTGGGCATTTCATGGGCTTCAGTCCTGAAACACTGGAGACTTCTGCAGAAAGAGCAGGCCTTTTAAACAACATTCAATAGCATGGATTGAGCTTAATAAAACTGTTTTTCTGTTTAACCTACTTTTCATGTTGGGCTTCCCTGATAAGCTGCTCCATGCCCTGAAATGCACCCTTCTGCCATCTGCTTTTCAGGCCTGTCATGTATTTTATTTTTCAGCCATTATATTAAAACACTTGGGAGCAGGTCCCGAGCACTGCAACGTACTCCTCTAGTGAATGGCAAGCAGGGTACTGAACGCTTAAGTACAACTGTGGACAAGAGCAATGTGATTTCAGACTATTAGGGCATTTTGGCTGTAAGATATGTATTTAATAAAAAGCTGCATAGATTAGAGTTTATTTCCTTTCCATTATTCATGTGCACTTCATACATGCTGCCTGAAGAAGGCTTATTGGACAAATTTGATCACCCCTGATGTGCACAGCATAAGAACAGTCTCCTGATTGACAGAAGAATATACAAATAAAGCCTTGGCATTAAGCTCATAAGGTTTCAATTTCTTCTCAGATTCTGGGTTTCAAAATTCTTTACGGGAGAATTATTGATCTCTTCATCAATAATTCCAGCAACATTATCTTCCCAACACATTAGCACATCTTCTCTTGCTGTGAAACACGTTTGTAAAGAAATACTAGGTTTTAGTCTTGTCCAAGCTTTTGTTAGCACCAAAAATATGTTCTTATAAATTGCTAATAACATTGTGCTCTCTGTTGTGCACATAAAATTACAAATGCAACTGGATTTCCTCTGGTCTGGAGTTATGTATGCCGCATTGAAAATTTTGATTCCCAAGCGTGGTCCAGCTTTCCTATTCAGCAAGCACTCAGTGGTTTTAAGACCTGACACTTGAGTCACACAATTTTCTAAACTGGGCACTCAATTCAATGGGAAGACATATAAAGTTCAAAGATACCGGTAGACTTTATATCTGACCCAGGGATGATCTTGGCCTGTTATTTTAAACCAAGTTGCTGAAGCTTTCCACACGTTTGGTGAAATTTCTTCATCTGTTAAATATTTATGAATCAGAAATATTTATACATTCATTTGTGCAAATTCCTCAAATATCAAGTCACTGGATAGGAACAAAATATTTTATTAATTCTAGCTACAGAACATCTGTTGCTGATACAATGGCTGGGCAAAAGCTACAAGGAGCATAAAACCTGCAAGGGCTGAATGTAAAACCCATCACTGCCAAAAGTAACGGAAGCTTTTTTCAAGAAAAAAGGTTTCAAAAATTGGGGTGTGGAAGCAATGCCAAAACTTCAACCAGAATAATCTGGAGTACCTGTGGCAAAAGAAATTGTATTTCTCATGACGCTAATCTACCTAAGTAGCAGAGCTTGGGACAGAGAAGCACAACCCACAGTAAAAGAAAATTAAGTTAGGGCCACTCAGGCAAATTAGACATGCATAAGCCTGTGGGATCATCCAAGAATGCTAAAAGAGCTGGTCAATGTCAGCCTGAAACCTTTTTCTGTCATCTTTGAAAGACCATGATCATCAGGGGATGGTTCTGATGATGAGGAAAAGGCAAACAAATGTTATGTCCCTTTTCAAGTAGGGCCAGAAGGGGATCTGTAAGACCAGTCAGCTTAACCTCAGGCCCTTAAGAGGTGAGTCCAAGTACAGGATGGACCAGAAACTGATTTGGAATTCATCTGTTGATTTGCCAAGGAAAAATCATGCCAGACAAACCTGATTGCTGCCTTGGCTCTGGATGAAGGGAAAGTAATGTATGTTGTATATCTTGACCTTTAGAACATGTTTGACACAGTTTCTCATAATATGATTATGGCCAAATTGGTGAAATAAAGCCTGGATGATTGGGTGATTAATTGGGAAGAAACTGGTAGGACTGTCAGACTCAAAGGATGGTGTTCAGCCATAGAAGTCCACTGGGCAGCCATCGACTAGCGGCGTCTTTCAGGGATAGATACGAGGGCTGCTGTGGTTTGAAATCTTTATCAGTGATCTGGATGAGAGGATGAAGAGTGGTGGACAAGCTGAGCCTGGGGATGCCATGTGCCCTGGCGGCAGGTGAGGCCAACTGAATGGTGGGCTGCCTTGGCAAGAGTGTGGCCAGAGGGTTCAGGGAAGGGGTTCTTCTGCTATCTTCTCCCTAGTGAGACCACACTGGGAGCACTGGGTTCAATTTAGGGCTCCCCAGTAAGAGGAAGACACTGCCACACTGGAGAGAGTCCAGTGGAGGGCACCAGGAAAGGCAGGGGCTTCAGCACGTGAAGCATAAGGAGAAGTGGGGAAGCTCTCATTGTAAGAGCTGGTGATGACAGGAGCTTACTGCTCTCTTCAACTACCTACTTGAGGGAGACTTAGAAGACGAAGCCAGGCTCTTCTCTCTTTAAATTTGCCCCTGTTTTGGGGAGAAGGTTGGGCCAGGTGATCTCTGGAGGTGCCTCTCAAAGGATGGCAATTCCTCAGGCATCCTTCAGGTGCCCAGACATGCAACACCAGACACACCCTGAGGCAGTCACATGTCTTACCCGGGTAATGTGCATTGATCAGTATTTTACAAATCCTCACATTTACTGTGGGCTCATTTATAGATGTACACATAAAAATATACACATATCTGTATGCATATATGACATTTTCCACAGCAATTTGGTTTTATAATCTCATCTGTGATTGAGAGATTTTGCCCAACAGCTTTTCATCATTTCTCTGTGCTGAAACTCCTCTGATTGCATAAGCAAAAAACGGGGGAAACAGGTAGGTACTGACACATATTTTGCTGGACAGTGAAATCGAAATTTGTTGCCATGTTCTCAAGCAAAAAGTATATCAGCACTGCTCTGACATTCATAAATATAATGCTAGTATGTCTTGACCATGCTAGGCAGGGGCAGGAGGTATATTCTGATTGCTACAATTACTAAATGATAAAGGGGAAGAGTCCTTTTGTGTTCTTTGCTTATTCTCTCCTTGTTCTTTATTCCCACTGGGAAGACGATTATGATTCATAGTAAGCCACAGCAAAGCTACAATTCCTATACAATAGATCGTTACTGTTAGCATGCGAATACAAGATGACATTGTCTCTGAAGACTGGAAGCTACTCAGGTCCCTGCCTCTGCAGTTTTGCTGTGATCTTTTTCCAATCACTAACACTTAAAAGTTTTCAACCAGGAAAAATATTTGCAGAAATCTACAACTTTTTTCCCCTCTCATTGCAATGTTTGCATCAAATGCCTAAGAAACTGCTACTGAAAGCATGCTGGAAGAATAAAATCCATAGTTTCTTTTTACCTGAGCACTTTAAAACCTGGTGTGCTCCCTGTATGGAGACCTGCTTCCCCATATCACACACTTTTAATCAGTGAGCCGTAACAGCGCAGGTGATCAGATGGGAGCAGCCATGCAAAATTAATGAGATATTTCAATTGCGCTGTTGAACATTTACAAAAAGGCCCTTATAGCTTGCCAGCTACCTAGATCTCTTTCCGCTGCATGACCATTTCCTTAGTGTAAGGACAGTGAGACAGCAAACAGACTGCTGTCACTGGAGATTCAGCAGCAGTTCCTCAGGGACAATCTAGGCTCTGATTAAGACAGATTAGATGATCTCAGGATCCTTTCAAGTCTGTGAGGAGCTCTAACCTGTTTACAGACATGGATTGGTCGAAGTCAGTGGTATAACTCAAGTGGCAATTGTCTAAACACACAGATAAATGGAGCTTTCTGTCCAGTCACCCATCCGTACTTCTTTCTAGTTTTCTTCATCTTCACTGTCCAATTCTTTGGCTCATTTGCATGGTGTCCCCTTAATGCAGCCACCTGTGCACAGTTGATGTATTTACTGTTGTTTGAAATAGGAAAAAACCCCACAAAAGGATAAAATTCAGAAAATAAATGATTTTGCTGTTTCTATGAGATGCTAAAAGGCATGGTATTGGGAGTTGATTACCTATAGAAATACAGGTTGAGAGGAACCTCTGGGGATTTTCTTTTCTCTTACGAGGCATTATTTACCTCTGCTGTATTTTGTATTATCATTAGGAAGCATTTTTTATTGATCTCAAGTAGATAAAGTGTTAGACAATTTTACTGCTACTAAAGAACTGTCCCCAGCTGTCATTAGTACATCATTCTTATATTCTGGAGTTCAATGAAATGTGAGCTCAGGAGGGAATTTTCCCTTGTGTTGGGCTGGAAAATCACTGGGGCATTTCTGGTTCCCATTTTGGAAGTGGAAATGGCAGTTCCATTGAAAAAATCCCCTTTTGTTCCCTGGACCAGCAGTGCTCGCAGGAGCAGCAGGCAGGTAGCCTTGTGTGAGGGTGCATCCCACCTGACTGAGTCAGCTCTCTAGTACCATGGTGTGTACTCTAATAGAAGATGATTTCTCACACTCTGTCTTTCTCATCTCAACTTGAAGAGGAAATTGAAGTTATGGAGGCCAGGAGCAGCTCCACATCCTTCTGCCAACAGGGGTGGTGTTTTGTCTTCCAAGAGGGAGGTTTTAAATTGGTGTAAATCTGCTGTAATTAAATTTTCTGTCACTGTGGCTACTACTTCAGTGGGCAGCCCCTGACTAACACTCCTGGAATATATCAGAGCCCAAAGTGGTTCAGCAGCAGTGAGTCAATATTTAGTGTGCAGCAACTCTTTCATATGTGTCTGGTAAATATGCAGTAGTATTCAGGGTCTGTCTGGTAACAAGGCATGCCTTGTCCTTTTGATGACATATCCTTCAGGAAGAGCAGGCGATCAGTGACAAGAGCAGGACTGTAGCAGAGATTTCTTCTTACCTCCTTCTTTTCTGGGGCAAGTAACCCTGAGAAGGGCTGGGGAAGAAAAGTCAAATTGAAGCTGCCTACACAAGAGAGGAGGAGGACACAGAGGCCTGGCACAGGCAAAGAGGGCAAGCAGGCAGGGAAGCAGGCAGCAGGGAAGGGAGCCTGGCAGCTTGCCTGGATTTCAGCAGCTGGTGTGGAAACACCCCAGGAAAAACTGCCTCCAGAAGAGCCCTGTGGATGGTCAGAGTGGCTCACACCTAATGCATAATACACGCACCCCACCCCAAATGAGTTGTCACAGCTAGACAGGAACAGGGATTTTAATTCTTTCAGGATATTTATCACTATACTATGAAAGAAAAAAAAATGCTTTTTTCTTCTTCAAAAGCATCTCAGAAGACTGCAGGATTGAGAACACATACTGCTGAAAATAAATTATGGGCATATTCCACGGCCCGTTGGGTGGATCTGCATGAGTTACTTTTTGTTTTCTTCTTCTTACTCTCTGTGAATTTAGATTCTGGGTTCTTTCTACAAGGATTTGTCTGGCTGCTGTGATGTTGCCAGCCTAGTCCTACAGAGCACATTATTACAAGAAAAAATTCTCCTCCTCTTCCAACTTACCATCACTGCCAAGACATATGTGCCCTATGGCCATGTTGCTTGCCATGGAGTTAGTTTATTATTAAAACTTAGAGCCTTTTTGTTTAATTAAACAGCAGCTAGAGCTTGAAGCATGCTGCCTCCTGAGCATGCACACAGAGCCGCAGCCTCGCACAGAACCAGAGGGGTTGCCTCTGCCCTGTGGCGTGCTGCAGATCAGGCAGTGATTTAGGGAAAGCCCAGCTCCCCTCTACCTCCTATGTCTTCATTTCCCAAGGGAACTAAGGTGCTTGTCAAGGACAGGCAGCACCTCTTGGACATGTCTGTCACTTGAGAGTCACAGGCATTAAATCTCTCACTTCTGAAAAAAGGCACCACATACAACCTGCCTGTAGCGAGCAGTCCCAGGGCTGTGCTGGCTCCCAAACTGTCCAAAAGGCTTACCTGGAAGAGTGGATGAGGGGCTGACAGCTGCATCACTGGAGGTGGCCATGTCCTGGGAATGCCACCAGCAAGGCCAGCTCCAAGTGCTAAAGTCTTGCTCCAGCATGATCCTAGAAGGTACTGGGGCACACATACCAGTCTGGGTGTTCAGCAGTGGTTATTAAGCTGTCCTGAAATCAGGCTGGAGCTTGAGGGATAGAGGGGAGCTTCACTGAGTTTGCTGAGCCATAATACACCACCGTTGTTTCAAATGAGCTTCAGTTGAGCTGCTTCTCCCCAATACATCAGCAAGCCCCAGTGACTCATACCTGGAAAAGTTTCTTACTACTATGAACAGTAACTTGGAAGGGATAGTGACAGGACAAGGGGTAATGGGCTTAAACTTAAACAGGGGAAGTTCAGGTTAGATATAAGGAAGAAATTCTTTACTGTGAGGGTGGTAAGACACAGGAACAGGTTGCCCAAAGAAGCTGTGGCTGCTCCATCCCTTGCAGTGTGCAAGGCAAGGTTGGATGGGGATTGGAGCAACCTAATGGAAGATGTCTCTGCCCATGGCAGGGGGGTTGAAACTAGATGATATTAAGGTCCTTTCCAACCCAAACCATTCTGTCATTCTATGATTCGGTGAAAAATTTTGCGTGGCTTTAGTGTTCTCAGTATTTTACCTCAACCATGATATGTAGGCAAACATGAGAGGGCGGCATCTGTCATTCAGATTTGTAACTGTAAGTGCAAAATAGATACTTCCAGGAAATCTGTAAATCTTTGCCAACTGTTATAAGAGCTTCTGGAAGTTGGGAATGTGATTGCTGGAAGAAGATAAGCCCTTCCTGCTCTCCCCAACACTTTCTTCCCCCAGAAATTGGAGCTGTGGCTGCTGCAAGGAGAGGAAGGTGTTCACTGCATGGGGTTAGACAGGTGAAATGGCACAGACAGCCTTTCTGCCCCTCAGTACTTAGGGAACGCTATGTCTAAATGTCAACTTTACACTACGTGGACTCTGCTGTAAGAGCTGGTGATGCTTCCAGGCTGAAGATGGAGGCAGCATGGGCCCTGGCTACAGCTGCTATTGGAGAGGATGACCTTGACTGCTGCACCTCCAGCACTGTCCCACACTGCCACCTCAGATCTCCATTTCAGGTTGCCCTGTGAAACAGTGAAGTTTTCACTGAAGTCCTCCACCAACCAGGGCTGGTTATTTTTGTAAGGAGATGCTTCAAACTGGGGATGAAAAAAAAGGCAGAAAAAGCCTGTACCTAATTGCTAAAGTGTGTTTGAAAGACTGGCTGATGAGTTTTGAAGCAGCTGGGTTGACTGACTGATCCTGGCCAAAAGTCAATTCACGCATAGGTACAGCAAGTTCTCCCTTATGAAAATATCTATTTGTATGGAAAAAGCAGGATAAACATTGACATTTATGATGCATAAGTGCATTTGACTACTCAGACAGAAGAAGGATCAATATCTACAAGGAATGTGTGTATATTATTTAAAGTATTAAAAGCATAGTGGAACTACAGAAAAGCCCCGAGACTGTTTGCATGGGGTTAAGGGTGACTACTTAGGAAAACTTAAAATCCATATAAAAAAAATAGACAGAAGGATCTGTGCAGAGAATAAAAAAACTAAAGAGAAGAGAGTATATTTTCTGCTTTATTTAACTTTCAGTTGGGGTGCACAGAGCTACATCCATAATTCAGAACTCATGAGGATTGTCCAGGAAAGTTTTCATCTGGTCCTTGAGCAGGAAATGTGATGAAGCCAACCAGAACTGCTTCATGACTTCCAGCGTGTCTCACATGGACACAGCTTTTCCTCCCTGAAGGATACTGGCTCTTCTGAGAGATATTGTTCTGAATTTTGTGTTCCACTCAAAGCAATACTTGAATGAGTGGATTAAGCCAGCAGTACAGAATTGCTGCTCAGAAAAAAAGCCCTTGAACATGCCTTTCCTATTTACTTTTGCTGTTGTTAGATTAAACCATCTTTAATTTTTTCCAGTATCCACATAATTTATTTTGCTATGTTTGCGCAAAAGGATCTTCATTATTAGTTGCAAGTAGTATTTTGATCTGGGCTGCCTAAATGATCAGTGGAGGAGGAAGAGTAATTCATTCCTTCCAAAGTGGGATGAACTGCTCTGTGAAAATGCCTGTATCCCTGCCCAGGCCAGAAGAGAGGACTGACTTTCCCTCAGCCATGGTTGGGTGTCTGGCTTCCAGCTGGCAGAAGCAGCTCTACCAGTGATCATGGAAGCAGAATCTCCAACACAGCCGTGCTCGGCACCAGCCCCTTGCTCATGGAATGCAGCCTCATCTCCCATAGAGCCAGCTGCAGAAATCCTGCCACTGTATCCATGATGGATGTAGATGCCTCCTGAGGTAATAGATGTTCAAGGAACTGGTGATTCAGACAGCTTGCTAGGCAAAGCTGCCACAATGTGCTTCCCAATATGACAGCCTTAGCAGCTAAACAAAAGAGCGAGCATATCCTCTTTTATGCCCAAGTTTCTAAATAATACACTCCCTCACATCATCAGGTTTCTGACTAGACTTCATTGCATTTGTCAAGGGATATTCTCTCTGCTCACCATGCCAGGGCCATCAAACAAAATGCTTCTCAATTTTTAGTTGATACATGGAGTAGTTCATGGCAAAAGGGGTCATACACCATTATTGACAATTTTCAGTGTTATCGGTTACCAGATTACACATGGTCTAATGAAAGTTTTTCCAGGTTCATTTCTGACAAGTCACTCACCAGCTATTTCTGGAAGATCGCAAGTTCTCTTTGGTGTGCCGTCAGACACAACTCGCTTTATTATTGTATCAAAACCGCTCTCTAGGAAGGCACAAGAAACAATATATGGGAATTAGACTTTCTAGTTAATTATCTGGCAGAATCACAAAATTGTTAGCTTTGAAAGGGACTTCTGGAAATCATCTAGTCCAACCCCCCTGCCCAGGCTCACATATTCCTTCAGTTTGGTGAACAGGGTACCAAGCTTTGAGCTTGTCATCAGCACAGCCACAGCTGCAAAGAACCAACCCCCTCAGATTTATCTGATATACCCACTTTTCCATATGTATATTCCAGGCAATTCCTAATTCTTATTTAATTACACAAAATTTTATTGTTCTTTTAAAGATTACTTCAATCAATCCCTTACACATATGCAAAATTTGCGTCACACTCCAGGGAAGTAAATTAACTTCATTGAGGTCTTCATCAAGGTCTTCCTTGGGGACCACATGTCTATACATCTAGGCACATGAGGTAGCACATATCTGGCATGGGTAGGCAAGGATGTTTGGAAGAAGATTATTCAAATTTCAGCCAATATCTGGACTAAGTTATGCAGCTGTTGCTTTATGTAGAATTCCTCAGGCTCCTCCATTCCCATACACTGAGAGCAGGACCAACCTTGCTGCTATACTGATAACAGCTTCATGAGATTCACTTGATCTCATCTGCAATGGGTGATGCCGAGGAAAGCAGGCAAACTACCACACTTTCCTACTTAGCAGAGCCATGCTGCTGCAGGTACGCACTTTGTACGCTCCCTCACTGGTGTTATCCTTGACAGACACCTTGGTGGGAAAGTACTGCTCAGCTGGGGACAGTAAACAGCATTCTGACGGGAAAACCAAAGAAGCCAAGTAGAGCCTTTCTAACGGCATCAGCCCAAATAATTTCTACATTGTCTCATTATCATTCCTTTAAGTTCTGGTATGAAATTACAGTAAGAGATGTACAATTTATCTCTTCCTTTTTTTTTATTTCCAGATAGACTTCTAAAGAGCATTCTGAAGAAGGTCTTTCACTTTCCTGCATTGACTTATATGTCTACACTTATACATTAGCTAGTTTAAATGATGTAATAAGCATCATAGCTGCATCATGAAAAACATAAAGCAAACAGTTTATTTCCCCATGTTTACATAATAGTAGATATTTTATTAACTGTTCTGTCGAAGGAATGTTTGCTCTTAAAATGTTTAATCATTTCTTTGTGAATGGGTTTGGTATAAACTTGCAAACTGATATCAAATGCTATTTGAAAAAGAACAATGTGAGCTGGGTTATCTGCTGATACAAATCCATGTTGCTCTTTCACTTCTGATACTTCACAGCATGTTCTCTCCTGTGGTTTCCAAACTACTCTGTCAACACATTACTGTGTTTATTTTAAGGTCACTACAATGATGCCAGTTCTCTCCTATGCAGGCCTTTGGTCTTCAGTACATATTTAGTTGTCTTTGTGTTTTCTTCTTGTTGCTGCATGTGTTTGGAGCGAGCTCCTTCTGCAAAATTGTAGCGTTGTTTCCTTCTTTTCCATGGAAGTCCTCCTGTAGTAGGAATTTTTCGTAGTCTTGAAAAACACACAGGATTTCCTGTGCAGGGATATCAGTGTTTTCCATGGTGATTAGAACTGCCCACTGTTTTTTTTGTAGTAACCTAGCAGTGTGTTGCCTCATGTCTATGTTTTGGTCCCAGTTTCAAGGAAGTGGGATTGAAGTTTTCTTCAGCTGTTACACACAGAAGGTCCTAAATTTTCATTTCTAAATGCTGCAGTGATATGAATAATATGTATTATCAAAAGGTTATTAAGACTTAAGCTTGTGCCAGTCATTGTACATAATATCCACTAACATGAATGAAATTACAAGAATAATGATTCTTTAGCAATAGAGCACTAAGAAACAGCTACTGACATGGCTGAGATATTTTTTTCTCGTATCTTAATGTTATTGTGAACTATTACACCCACAAATAACTACACTTCTCCAGTGCCAGCTTCATTCCAATGTGAAAATTTACTCTTCAGGTTTCCCATGCCCACTCTTAGCTAAATGTTCTAATTTACATGATTACTTTTCCAACTCCAAAGACATTTTGACTATTTCAAATATTTATAGGACTGAAAACTTATTTTCAAGAAGTATTTTCAACAGGCACCCAGTAAGTTTTTAACAGCCTTATTTCTGTGACATTCAGTATTTCATTTCAGATCTGGATAAAGCATGTATTACATTTTTTTCTTTTCAAATATGTGCACATTAGTAATAAATTATTTGATTATCTTATAGCAATTCCTAAAGTGTCTGTTTCTGAATGTCACATTTTATCTCTAAACAGTCCACATCTACATGATCTCCCCCCCAAAAGAGAAAAAAAAGAAGAAAACTGGAAAAAAAGCACTGTAAAAAGCACAGAACCAATAATTCTGCTTTAATGCTGCAATATTAGTCAAATGCTATAGAGAAGAAAAGTAAAAATGAGCATGGTTAATCTTATACCTACAATTCATTTTAGCTAGACTGATGTGAAAAATCAGTCTTGGCAGAAACACCGAAGGTCAAAGGTTCCCCAATTTAAGGGCAGACATTACGTGACTGAAAAATATATTCAAGCTTTTGTCCATGTAATGCTACCTCTGCTATACTTAAGCTAAATGAAAACTAGGTAAATGAACACCATATTTACAGACTAATGCTATCTCCGAGAGGACACCATTTTAGCTCTTAATGTAATAGTACACCATTTCTCACCAGTAAAACTTTAAAAAATTAATCAGAGAAATACATATCCAGTAGTCTAATAATTTTTCAGTGTGCATGATATGTATGAACTGCTTTGCTTCTGTAACATTCGAGTCAAAGGGCAGTTTTCCCTCTAAAAGCAAACAATCAGAAAAAGAGTCTAACAGTGAAATATATTTTTTGCCTATGGTAGCAGTTACTAAAATACAGTTGTTCAGATTTCCCACCATGATTCAACTCCTCCCGAGTAATAAAATCACCTTTCTTCTGCAGTTACAGTTATTCTGGGGTTCAAAATCCTTTCCAGTCAGAATGGTGTGTAGATTGCACAATAATACATTTGCAAACCCATACACCACATCTTCTTGGCTTCCTTCTCTGGAAGCCTGCAAGGGTCCCTCAAGACCTGTCATTCTGAGGATACAGTGAGGTTTTATTTATTTTGCTTTTTGTTCTGTTTTTTGGTAGATGCCCTTCTAGCTGACCAAGAGCCACCAATGGTCCCTCGCAGCAAAGAAACACAGTGATGTTCCTTACCTGCACTAGGCAGTGCATTGCCAGCAGGTCAAGGGAGGTGATCCTTCCACTGTATTCACTCACTACTGTCTACTGGTGAGACACATCTGAAGTTCTGGGTCCAGTTCTGGGCCCCCTGGTACAACAGATTCATGGGCATACTGGAGTGAGTTCAGCAAAGGGCCGTGGAGATGATTAAGTGGCTGGTGCACCTGTCATATGAAGAGAGGCTGAGAGGTGAAGCTACTCAGCCTGCAGAAGAGAAGGCATAGGGGGATCTTACCAATGCATATAAATACCCAAAAAGAAAGTGTAAAGAAGACGGAGCCAGGCTCTTGGCTAGCCAGTGACAGGCCGAGAGGCAATGGAGACAAACTGAAATAGAGGAAATTTCATTTAAACCTAAGAAAAACTTTTTTCACTGTAAAGGTGTTGGGTGAAGATCTCCATCCTTGGAGATACTCAAAACCCCACTGAATACAGCTCTGAGCAATCTTCTGTAGCCAGCACCTCTTTGGCTTAAACTTTTTAGAATGACACTGATAAAGCTTGCAATGATCTGGAACTGCAAGAAAATCCAGCAAATCTCAGCCTTCTTTGCCTTTAGGTATAGGAATATCTTGTCCAGACTTTGCCACATATGAATATAAAGAGCAGCTGTACCAGCAGAGTGAAGGTCTATTTAACCCAGAGCTGAACACTGGCCGAACAAAGGATGTGCAGGGAACAGTATAAAGCAGAACAAGCAAACAGTACTTCTATAAAAGTATATCTGCTTTTCCAGAATGCCATTTTCCAACAGATGGCTGCTCTGTGACTTACTCTCTTTTATTTAAGAGAAGTCCATAGATTTAATTCTAACTTCTCTAGTTGCCACTTCAGCTCCAGTCAACTTTAGGCATTCAAAACTTCCTGTGGCAAGGTGCCCCCAGAAGTTAAGTAAGCATGTTGGAAGGAACCAACCACATCTGGGAATCTGAGCACATTCAACTGTAATGAGATTGTGAGTAGCCCAGTGATTGCTGAGCTAAGATTATGTCTTAGTCTTGTCAAATACAATATTACTGTTAGTGAAATCTTTTCTTATGATATATTATGATTTTGTCTTGTTTCCTCTCTCTTTCTTGCTTCATCTCTCTATTCTTCCTTATACCAGTCCTGTTTTGAGCTTCTTGTTTTTCTGTTCCACCTTTTCTTCTGATTCCTCCTTTTCTTCTGATTCCTCCTTGTAATTTTGCAATAGGAACATCTTCAAATAATAATAGTTATTGAATCTTAATTTTCATTCAAAATCAGAGGATGGATCATCAAAACATTTGGCATTTTTTTTGCTTTCTTTTTGCTTTCCTTATTTAACTGATTTATTCTGAAAAGGACCTAAGTCCTTTTAGAGTCCTCCCATTGAATGGGAACATCACCGTAGTAACAAGTATTATACTTACCATACTCAGTTGCATTAACAAAAAATATATTTGCTAGCAAATGGAAATGAGGACAAAAACCAATGTAATGATAATATAGTTATCTGTTACTGTTACTATGCAATTTGTTGCATCTAAATCATGTCCAACTTTGTTTAACAGACACATCCAGCTATCTTCAGCTGACATTCATCCTGGGTCTCAATCAGTCAGTGTGTACCAGTGATTTGGTACCTCTTCTCAAACAGTCAGACTGACATAACACTTCACGCCAGTCTTTCACTTTGTGCCTCTTTGAATGCATGTCCTAAAAAACCAGGCTGACTCAATTGGAACAAAAAAATATCCTGTAATAGACATCAGTGGCCATCTGCTTGTCCAATGCCATTAAAGAATTTAATGTACACAGTACTACGAAGATATAATTAGTTTACTGAAATTCTTTATTTCTACAAATAGGAAATGCCAGAACTAACCTCACAGTCGTGTGCTGCTATTCTGATACACTAGTCAGAAAAATGAAAACTGATGAATTTGCTAAAGGTTTCTGTTAAAATAATGAAAAAAAGATTCCAACACCACCAGCCACCATGTGAGAAGGCTGCTGTGGGATCTGAAGGGTTTGTGTCAATCTGCAGACCTTGATCATATGTTTGAATTTTGGTTCTTTGTGGCTATTATACACAGATATTAAATGTCATGTTTTTGAGATGTCTTTCCAGAGGTATAATATATGATGATTTAAAATGTTGTGGACTACCTAATTATTCCAGTGAGATTTGGTCAGACAGATGAAATAATTCAGGAAAGCAACCTTTGGTTAGAGCTTTATGATAGCCTTTCAGAGTCTGGGGGGCCCACATTTTGCAGAGCAGGGGCAAAGCCCCTCCAAACACAGGGGCAATGATGGGGTTTCCAACATCACATAATCACTGAAATTATGTGAAAGCAGGCTGCCTCAGACAGAGGCATTTATGATGCCTTATTTTTGCCTTAAAATATAAGGCTAGCCTCACCAAGCCCCACATACAATTAATGAAGACCAAAATTCACCCCATAGGGTTGCACAGGACCCCAGCTCAGGGCCTTGCTCTTGACCATCTGTAGAGAAGCCTCTGCCCCACAGGAAGGGCTGCTTTCATGTTGTTCTATCACTGCCTACCCACTTGGGCTGCATTTCTCTTCAAAGTGCCTTTCCCAAACGTGCCCCACTCCTGCCTGAGACCCTGCCATTGTCACCTTCCTCTCTGCAGAGCTGAAGAGACTGAGCTAGCTGCGCTTGTGAAGCTATTGAGGCTAACATCAAAGTAGCCACTTTCATGAACTGAAATGATGAATGCGATTCACATTTGCCACCTCAATTTTCTGTTAATGGACTTCTGCTTATGTATGTGTGGCTGAGCATCTGTTGTAGTTTAAGCCATAAATCAGCCACGCAGTTTGTTCACTCACTTCCCCCTTTTTCTTCCCTCTGCTCCTGGAGGGATGGG
>JANRGW010009412.1:20483-59388 GCA_024733675.1 Psilopsiagon aymara | reverse complement strand
GAAGGCTGCTATGAGGTCTCCACTCAGCCTTCTCTTCTCCAGGCTGAACAGCACCAACTTTCTCATCCTATCTTCATACGGGAGGTGCTTCAGTCCCCTGATCATCCTTGTGGTCCTCCTCTGGACTTGTTCCAACAGTTCCATGTCCTTTTTATGTTGAGGACACCAGAACTGTAGACAGTACTCGAAGTGGGGTCTCACGAGAGCAGAGCAGAGGGGCAGGATCACCTCCTTCGACCTGCTGGTCACGTTCTTTTTGATGCAGCCCAGCATACAGTTGGCTTTCTGATGTTTTATGGCTGAGAACCTGGGAGGTGGGTGGCTTCCAGCTCTACCAGCTATTCATGCGTAGATGTTGCTCATTCGGTTTTCGTAACCCACACAGAGTTGAAATGAACTTGTTGATTCTAAAGGGATTTTTGTGGTTGAGTCATGCAGCTTTTTGGGGAGGGGGATGTAAGGTAGAGGAGGAGAAATGTGATTTGTGGTATGAGTTTAAAAAACCAGATTTTCTGTATTTCTTCATCCTCCCATGCAGAGGCAATCTGTTTAACCTTTCAAATCACTTATGTCCCTTTCTCTTTGATTGTTGGCTGAAATTTCAAACAAATACAGCAAAGCGTATCTTTGAAGAGGAAGAGTGGGGATTTAGCGACTTTGTTTTCATAGCAGCTGTTGGGTACAACTGGGAATGGGACTCCTAAGTCAGTTCTGGTAAGGCCACCATGTAACTGTAGGGTGATAGTGCTTTGTATTTTTCCATTCTGGGGAGGCTGAAGGATCACAGTTGGAAATGTTTTTTCTCGAAGCTCCTGTTAGTGTCATTTCTTTTCTGGATGGGCTACACTAAAAGGGAATTTGATGGTTCCTGACATTGTTCTTGAAGAAACAGAAGAATTTGTTGCTACATGATGCAAAGTTCTTTATTTTGAATGTTTGAAATCCGTTTTCATATATGTATTTCAATGCTTCTTGAAAAAAAAATCAAATTTTATTTGAACAGTGAACAGTAACAGAAAAAAATATGTAAATCCATCCAAAGCAGAAGTTACTCTGATTTTTTTTTTTTCTATCAGGTATTTCTAAAATATCTTACTCTTCAGTGCAGTCCTTTTGAATTGGTGCAGTTTAAACTCTCTGCCTTGATATCATGTTCAAGATACGGCTCATTTTCCCTGAATCATCAAGTGTTGGACAGGAAGCCTTTCTTTTTCTGGTGTATGCTGCTTACTTTTTTATTAATACAGTCTTTCTTCAGTCTTTTTCCTCACAAAAATATTACTATAGATACTTACCTAAAACCGTGATTATTTTTCTGTTGTCTTCGTTTTTTTCTTCTTGAATTACTTGTTTACTCCTCAATTACTTGCATACTGAAGAGCTTATAAAATCCTTATTTCATTGTCTCTATGAGATTAATAAGGCTGATGTATTACTTTATTAAAATTACATGGGAAATATTTGAATAGTAGCTTTTTTAATAGACCAGCATTCTTTGTAACTTCTGCCAGCGTAAGATGCCATGTGTTGAGAGTAGCAGATATGTTTTTTGGAATAGGTCTGAAGAGACTAGGAAAATAAACAAGATTAATTTTAAATATTGAAATATATTTAGTAACTTAAAATATGTAAGTGCTGAAAAACTGTGTGATTGTTTTCATATAATTTAAACAGTGAAATTGGGGGATGTAAAAATCGGTGGTCTTCCTTTGAAGTCACTATTGGATGAGATATTTATCAGCAGCAGTAATTTTGCAGGTTTCCTGCTGACTTGGGCTATAGTGTTTCCAGAGTAAGTTTAATTAACTTGTGTTGCTTCCCTCTTTGATTACTGGCTGAACTGATAAGCATCTTCATAAAGCAGGGTTAGAAAAATAATACATAAGATCTTCTTGTGAAATTGTGTGAATGAAGATGGTTTATGTTCTTATATTCAATGTTTGATGTAATTTTCTTATTCAGATTCAGAATATGAACAACATCATCACTTTTCCATTGGACAGTTTGCTGAAAGGAGATTTAAAAGGAGTAAAAGGGGTATGTTTATCTTATCTATATGTAAAATTTATATATAAAATCTATTTATTGATACAATAAATACATTTAGCTACTGTATATTTATGTGCTAGAAGGCATAGGATACTAAGTAAGATACTAGCTTAGTAAAGAGATTTTTTGTTTGGGGTTTGTTTGGTGAATTGAGTCATCTCTTCTGTTTGTGACTTCACATAAAGTATGCTCTTGACTATGTATACAAAACAAAATTGGAGAAGCTTTAAAAGCACCCATGAGATATAAAAGGTAAGCAGAGAAAGAGGTGTGAAAATGTAGACATTTGCTTAGTTGAGAGGATAGTAATTTATTAAAGGATTATTGTTAACATACTATTTAGCATTCTGAATTTATCAGGAACTATACAGATTATTACGAAAGACACATTAGACCGCATGTGCATAGGATTTTCCTTAACAAAGCTGAAATCTGTTTGTGCCCTGAGGAGATTTCCTATTTGAAATAATAGTAACCTGGGACTCAAACTATGCTATGTTTATAATAAATTTCAAAGCCTGTAGACAACAAACTTACTTGGCTTATGCTTCATTTACTACTGAGCAAACAGGAAGCGACTGGCAGCTATTGTTTAGGACATTGAAGGAAAAATGTACATACACTAAAAGTGGCCTCTGTGTGTTACCAGAGGATAAATAGATTATTTAGTAAGATAGACATATTTGTGTTGCTTGCTTACCACATATCACTCCTTGTTGTTCTCTTTTTGTGTGTCAGAATAAATATAGGTATTACAATATGGCATTGTCCCATGTTCCTGACTTGAGAAAATAATCAACTGCCACTTTAATGTTATAATGGTCAAAATAACTAGCTGACAGGTAAAAATCAGTTCCTAGTCTGTAGTTGCAAAGTTTTCCCGGTGCCTGACAGTTAACAGTACTTTTTTTCTGTGGTTGGCTGATCTCTTGAACTCCAGCAGAATTTCAAAATGCTGCATTCTTAGGCACAGCGTAGAATCATAGAATAGTTAGGGTTGGAAAGGCCCTTAAAATCATCAAGTTCCAACCCCCCTGCCATGGGCAGGGATGCCTCACACTAAACCATGTCACCCAAGGCTCTGTCAATCCTGGCCTTCAACACCACCAGGGATGGAGCATTCACAAAATCCTTGGGCAACCCATCCCAGTGCCTCACCACCCTCACAGTAAAGAACTTCCTCCTTATATCCAGTCTGAACTTCCTCTGTTTTTTTAATGGGTTTGAACCCATTACCCCTTGTCCTATCACTACAGCCCTTATGAAGAGTCCCTCCCCAGTATTCCTATAGGCCCCCTTCAGATACTGGGAGGCTGCTATGAGGTCTCCATGAAGCCTTCTTTTCTCTGGGCTGAGCAGCCCCAACTTTCTCAGCCTGTCTTCATATGGGAGGTGTTCCAGTCCCCTGATCATCCTCGTGGCTCTTGTCTGGACTTGTTCCAACAGTTCCATGTCCTTTTTATGTTGAGGACACCAGAACTGTAGACAGTACTCGAAGTGGGGTCTCTTCGAGAGAGAGTGGAGATACTTCTCGTATTCCCACTACGAGAGCAGAGCAGAGGGGCAGGATCACCTCCTTCGACTTGTTGGTCACGTTCCTTTTGATGCAGCCCAGGATACAGTTCGCTTTCTGGGCTGTGAGCGCACACTGCTGGCTCATGTTCAGTTTCTTATAGACCAACACCCCATTTCACATCAGTGAAACAACTTCTCATCTTGTTAAGATAAGTTTATCCAAATTGGCTTTTTCAGTGGGGAAAAAAAATAAAGGAATTTGGAGCATAAGTAATTAAAAAAATCTCACAGAAGAAGTTACATTAAGGCATATGGCCTATACTGTTCCCATTAAGTCAGTTGGAAATTGACTTCTTTAATGTTAGTGGAATGAATCAAGTCTTTAGCCAAGACTATACTGCAGCCTCAGGACAGGTACTTCCTTCCAGTGGAGCCAGAGATGGAGTGATCAGAAAATAGCCTATTAGATTGATTGCATAGTGTGCTCTTGGGATGACTTGTGGTTATACCTTTTAAGGAGTAAAATGGAGCTGTGAAAAGCATCCTGGAGATGCTTTTAAAAACATGAGTGAATTAATTCTGTGTACAAAATTGTTTTTCCTATCTGCAAGATTGCTTTTACACAATTCTTAGTTGAGCTATTCAAGAAAGAGTGGAGTCCCTTATTCTAGTAGGTGCTGCAAATGGCCAAGGTGTGTCTTCAGTGTTAGGAAGGACACAGGGTAGATCCACAGAATTTTTCATGTAAGTAACTGTTTTTTCTTATCTCTTGACAGGACCTGAAAAAGCCCTTTGATAAAGCTTGGAAGGACTATGAAACAAAAGTGTATGTGTCTTAAAACCTGGGGCTCTGTGAAAATAGAAGTGCACAGACACAATCATTTCGAATTCTGCAATATACAGCTCATTAAATGAGTAAATTGTCTTGTGTTTGTGTGCCATGACAGTTAGTGTCTGTGGTAGACCACTTTACATAATGAAGTAATGAGTATAATATCCCAGTGCATGTTTTCCACTGCATATTCTTCAATTCAGTTGACAAAGTTTTGTTTTAATTGGGAAAGAATTATTCCTAGTTTTTGATAGTACGCATACTACTATCCTGTAATCTGCTACATGTTAAAGTCCACTTCCTTTTCTGCCTTCCTCTGCTTTTGCAGGATGCTACTGTATAAAATGAAAAGTTAGCCACCCAGTGTTTTCATCCTTGACTACTGAAAGTGCAGCAATGTAATTGCACTTGATGTCCTTTTAAGCATTTGTTGTTATTTTTTTCTTCTCTTCATCAGTGACTAATTCAGTGTAATTAGCAACTTTCTTTAGTTGAAGAACACAGAAGATATTATGTACTTTGAGTGTTTAGAAATGTCTTAGCAAAAAATACCAAGAGCATGCAAATCAAGATTTAGTTCTGGGTTTATTAGCCTAAAACCATTGTAATGACTCTGTAATGTCTCTGCTTCTAGCAAAACTTATGAGACTGTGCCCAATGCAGAGTTCCATAAGAAGACCTTATTTGATGCTGAGCCTTTGGCACTTACCAGTGAGGTGGTAAGGCTGGTGGGGTGTTTGCTGCTACCGTTCTAAAACTGCACGATACTAGATCAGTGCAGTACCAGGAGCTTTAGTAAGCTGCATTTAATTAGTGCAGTTTGTTTAAAGATGTGGATGTTCTCTGCATTTAATGCCAATGTTGGATGGTCTCAGCAGATGTGTTGTGTAGTAGAAGTGGATGAATATCTAACTGAAACTTGTCAGCTGTGTCTCATATTGTGTCTTAGCCCAGCTTACAATAAGCCACTTACTTGAAGGTGCCTGATACACAGTATAAACAGCTGTAAAATCAGGTTTAATCACTGAATTTTATATCCAGTGAAATGGATCAAATGAGTCAAGAAAGCTCAATACCTAAGATCAAACTAATTTTAGTACCTTTCATATCTTCAAGTGGTTTAGTTCCCTACATCAGGAACAGTTGTTTCCTGGTTGGCCATGTGAATTGTATGAGCACAGCTGATAGTATCTGAAGTTGAATTTTGTAGCGAGTTTTATTCCTCATTCCAGTATTACCTGAATTGTGACTATTGGTTGAATTTCATGTCTCGCATCTAGCATCTTTGATTGTCTGAGACACTGCTGCGTGTGTCACACCATTTCTGACGACACAGGTCCAGAAGAATCACATATGATGATGCTGTTTAACATAAAAACTTCCAGATCCCCAGCCGCCTCCGTTGTTTGAGAATCGAGCATGATTTGCTTGTATTTTTTTTGATTGCACAAAGTTATAAGGATTCACTGGTGCCCTCTGAGTTAGCACATCTGAAGTCGTGTGCAGTCTTCAGAAGTTATTCCTGTAGATGGTTTACTTACAAAAGCAACAAGCTTAGCAGATTAGCTAAATTTCATTATTTTTTGGGGGAATAACAATGAGAACTGTCTAATTACTGCTTTCTAGACTCAGTTTGGGCACAGGACATGAGTAGCTTTTGCTTTTTGAAACTGTCTAGCTATAGCTGGGTTTTCATAAGAAGGTATTCTGAAATACTGAGATAAACCTCCAGTCTGACAGTCTGAATCATTGGAAGGTTGTGATGGCTCCTGTGTTTCATGCTTTTAATACCAGTGAGCAATCTCACTTGGTGCTGTGCCAGTTATTGGCTGTTGAAGTAATTAAGGTTTTTAATCTTTATCCATGGCTGTAGTTGATCTCTGAGGATGGATGGGCTGTAAAGAACAATATTGTAATTTAGTCTGCTGTTTTCTACCAGTGCTTGATTGCTGTGTCTGAAACCTTAGTTACTTATGTGTAACTTACTCATAGGAACATCCCGCAAAGTTTATGTGCAGAATTTAAAATACATTTGCACGCTGCTGGGACATATACTGGGAATGCTGTTACTACTGGTCCAAGGTCTCTGATGCTTTAAAAATCTCCAATAGAGTAGGATGAGTGGGTTGCAGTGATGTAAAGATTTGTACTTTGAGCCTCGGTTTGGTCAGAGCAGTTGGTCTGTTTCAGAGTCAGGTGCTGCAGAAATATTTTCATTTGTTTTTTAACTTATTAAAGTATTTGAAAAATAAAAATGCCCATAGGAAATATATTAGAATCTGTGTATTTGGAGGTTCTCATTTGAGTTTAAGGAGAGTAGATACATGAAATATTGTGTATGTTAATTCATTCAGGACCTGAAAATTGGGTGTTGATGTTGTATTTATTTTCTGTTGGTGGGATTGAATCCATTACTGGTTATATGATACCTTGAGATTTTATTTTTTTCCCTTTTAACCAATATCCCTTTAGAAAGCCTGCTTTATTACTTTGCTTTCAAATAAGACACTTGGGATTTGATGCAAAACAGGCTTCTTTTACCACTGTAAGGAGATACCTTATTCCAAATTTCCTAAGTAGTTCCTGCAAGACTCTAACAAATGAAGCACACCTCCTTGACAGTGCTGATTTTTAAGCCATTTATGTGTCAGGTTATTCAATGTGCAAGAACTGAAGGTAGCATATGTTCATCAAGAAGTTCTTTCAGACCCATTACCATCTTCTGTGACATTTCCAGGTGGTAGGCTGGTACATTTGTAGTGCACTTTAGTTTTTAAAGTGGTTAGATGAAAGTTACACATTCTAGAGTTTAAAGCGTCTGTATTCTAGCCTGTTGGACTCCTTCACTTTGATCAAGATCATTTGCTTGAGGCTTGGATCATCTGCTTGAGGCTTGGAATAGGGAGCCTGGGAATTCTGTCTTCAGGAAAGTTCTTTAAAATAAGGGGGTTTGGTTTTTTCCCCTTATTTTGTGGTTGGTTTATAACAGCAGGTATTACTTATTGTGGCTTCAGTTTGGCAGTCAGGGAATACTGGTTTTTAGTTCAAGCTGCCTTACTCTCCTGCCAAGGAGCAGACCAGTTTTCCTTAGTTATGTTGAGTTAAATTCAGACTGCAGCTTCCCTGAGAGAGCCACTGTTGCAGTAAGACTGTGGGATTTGTTAGACCCTCTTGTGCATAAGGTCAGTTCCCAAATGAGATGTTGCCGGCAGTCGTTATTGAGCATTGGTCTTGCAAATCAGAGACTCCAGGTTTAATGATGTGATTTTCAAGCAAGGGTGAGAATGTTATTTTGAGACTGAATCTGTTCAGGTCAGCTTTATTATCTACTAAATTTTGGATGTAGGAAAACAGTGAGTTTTTTCTGAATTGCCATAATACATGCCACTGAGGTTTCTTAAGATAATAACTGTTTTGATTTGTGACCGTCTCAAATGAATCTGAACTTACAGCTGCACATTTCGGTTGTCTGTAGCAGTGGGGGGATGCAGTCATCTCAAGATTTCTTAATCGCTAATTGAATTTCTTTCTTACAGTATCTTTGCAGTCTCTGCCTTAACGAAAAGGGCAAAGGGACTGGGAAAGCTAGCCTCAGTCTCACCTGCATCTTATGCTGCCACAGTAGAATGGTGGGTGTAGGTGCTGATAGCCAGAGGTTTGCTCAGCCTTCTTCCATGTGTTGCCTGAGGCTCCTTGTTTAGGCTGTGCCTAAAACACTGCTAAGTTTATGCTTAGTTAGGTCTCTTTCCCAGTGATACCTCTTCAAATATGTGAATATCCCTTATTATTCTTTCCCCCACCTTTTTCTTTCCCCTTCGGGTTAACAAACTGTGCAGGACTGCCTGGCTGCTCTTTGTCTGCATATCTCTCTGTATCATATGCTTAAAATAATACTGTTCATCTGCATTTCCAAGTCACAAGTACAGACCTGTGAAACTAAGTGCCAGATATCAAAGTGGTGTTTTTTGTAGTCTGTGAAGGACTGACAGTATCTTCATCCTGATTCTGTCTCTATAGGCTGTTTTTATAAGGAAGAATTGGAGCTTATTTGCCTCAATATGTCATCTCTGACTTGCACTTTTGTGCTGACTTATCAGGTGTTAATATACACAAGTGCGACCTATTTGAAAAGAAATTCGGTTAATTGAGAAATGGCATTTGGTTTGCCTTTCTCCTGCAACAATTTTAAGCATCAAGCTGTGTACGTAATTAAGTGTGTTTTAAAATTACTGTGTATATAGTCTCGTTTGGGAGACTGATTTTAAGATCCACTCTTACACTCTTGGATCACCATCCATCAGTGTTCATTATTATCAGGGAAGTTGTGAATGCTCCATCCCTGGCAGTGTTCAAGGCCAGGTTGGACAGAGCCTTGGGTGACATGGTTTAGTGGGAGGTGTCTTTGCCCATGGCAGGGGGGTTGGAACTAAATGATCTTAAGGTCCTTTCCAACCCTAACTATTCTATGATTCTGTTACGCAACTTCTTTGTCCTAACTGCCTGTATTTTCCTGAAGATCACCTGAAGTAATGGAGGAAGGATGAACCAATTTTCTTAAAACATTGGGACTGTTTTCAAGCAAGGGAGCAAGAGGAGCAAGTAACTGATAGCTTTATGCAAGCCCGTCACAGTCAAAAATTGGGAACTAATTCGTCTTTTCTCACCTTCAGTCATTAATATGCTTCAGTTGAAGCCATAAAGATTTTAAAATGTTTTTAAAGCTTTAAAGTAGTTAAAAGCAGTCCATTTCTCTTAAGACCACAGTTACAGTCTTTGTTTCCTGTACAAGAGCCAGGCGCTACTGCCTGCCACTACACCACCCCAGCGGGACTAGTCTGTGTCCTGTGGGTAGAATTGGTGCAGACTGGGCTCTTTTTGTTTTGAGGCAATTGCTTTCCCCCATGTATTTAAACACTAATGGCAGACGTGCCGGGGGAGCATATGGGGAAGGAGTACACATGTCATAAAAACTGCTCATTCTCCCAGCAGGCAGATTATATTCAACAAGGCAGTGAGCCAGATTTCACCCACATTCTTCAGTTTAATTGGTCCTGTTATGGTAGATTTTGAGGTAAAGGCATTGTAACAATTGTGCACAGGAAATAGAAGCTTAAACTTGTTGAAGCATATTATTTACTCATTTTTTTTTTTTTTAGCTGAATAGCAGTGTCTGTATTCCAGACATAAACCTGTCTTACCTGAAAAGAAAGAAATGTTAATTTTTTTAAATAAAGGTGTCTTATTTTTAGACCTGTAAATGTATATCTTCATAAGTCCCCTGCTAATCAGTGTTGTGCTAATGCTATGAAATAAAAACGCTTAATGAAAACCAGCATGCTCTTCTTAAGGAGGCTGGCTCCTTCTCCTCCTCCGCCATTTTCTTTTTGAAAACATGAGGTCTGTTATGCACAGTGAAGAGAACAAGTTGCTTGAACGTGCTTATGGCATTATAAGATCAAGCCAGTAGACTGAGGTGCATTACATTACTGTGAAGCAACACAAGCACTCATATCTGGGTATACCTCTATCATTAATGATTTGTTTCTGAACCATTTGAAGTCAATGAAAGAATGAATAAATTCTTATTCTGGTGTTCTGTAAAGATGTCTGCATAGCTGTTTGATTACATGATGATGTTTCCACTTTGGTAAACTCTTTTTTTTAAACAATAGGACAAAAATTTCTCTGGAAATTGTTCACATTTTTCTCAAATTATGTCTTCAGAGCTCTAATCTGACTCAGTAGATAATTTATAATCATAGATCATAGATATTTCTGCCACATTTTCTTTCAAAGCATGTGCGTAAGCCAAAGTGGAGGTCACATCTTGAAAATAGAAAGTGTGAAACAAGTTAGCTTTAATATAGATTTATAGAATAGAGTAACAGAATCATTTAGGTTGAAAAAGACCTTGAAGATGCATCAAGTCCAACCCTTAACCTAGCACTGCCACGTTCATCACTAAACCCTGTTCCTATGCTCTACATCTACACATCTTTTAAATATCTCCAGGGATGGAGGCTCACTCACTTCCTGGACAGCCTGTTCCAATGCTTGACAGCCCTTTCAGTGAAGAATTTTTTTCTAATATGCAGTCTAGAACTTGAAGCTGTTTTCTTTCGTCCTATCACTCGTTGCTTGAGAAGAGAGACCAGTACCCTTCATCAGCTTCACTGCCCTTCTCTAGACCCTCTCCAGCACCTCAATGTCTTTCTTGCAGTGAGGGGCCCAGAACTGAGCACAGTGTTCAAGGTGCAGCCTCACCAGTGCTGAGTACAGGGGAATGATCACTGCCCTGGCCTTGCTGGCTGTGCTATTTCTGGTACAGGCCAGGATGATGTTGGCCTTCTTGGCTGCCTGGAAGCAAGCTGGATCATGTTCGGCTATCAGTCAGTACCCTCAGGTCCTTTTCCACCAGCAGCTTTCCTGCCACTTTTCCACAAGACTGTAGTGTTGCATGGGGTTGTTGTGGTCCAAGTGCAGGATCTGGTATTTTGCTTAGTTGAACCTTATACAACTGGCCGCAGCTCATCTATCCAGCCTGTCCAGATCCCTCTGCAGCCCCTTCCTTCCCTCCCGCAGATCAAAACTTCCGCCTGATTTGCCATCATCTGCAGACTTACTGAGGGAGCACTCTATTCCCTCATCCAGATCACTGATAAAGATATTAAACAGGACTGGCACCAACACTGAGCCCTGGGGAACCTAACTTGTGACCTGCCGCCAACTGGATTTAATTCCATTCACCGCAACTGTTTGAGCTCTGCCTTCCATTCAGTTTTCTACCCAGCAAAGAGTGCACCCATCTAAGCCATAAGCAGCCAGTTTCTCCAGGAGAATCATGTTGAAAACAGTATCAAAGGCTTTACTAAAATCCACATAAACCATATCCACAATATACTGCTTTGAGCATGAGATTTCATGCTAAGTAGTTTATTTTGGAAGAGATTACCTGCTAATTAAATGGAAAAAGCTTTGAATGAATCTGCAGGTATTATGCTGAAATACTAGAAGGATCTGGATGTGTTTTGCTCATTCTGCCCTCTTTTCCACCCTCCTGCAGTGCAGGAGGAGTGAAAGGGAAAGCTTTCTAGCATTTCCAAAAGGTAAAGATGACTTTTCCCTTTCAGGACTTTGGTGATAAGATATACTGCCATCAGCCTTGGCAGACAGTGTATGGAGGCTTTTTCACTGAAAGGCTAGGGTATTAGAGCCGAACTTGGAGAGACAGGCTGAAAAGGAAGCCTAGACAAAGAAAAGATACTTGAAATTATAATGTATTATATTATTTTGTCAAACATAATAGCCCTTGGAAGACTTCCATTTTCTAGAGTGCTCCCTCTTCAAGTCTGTGCCTTCAAGGTGCTATTCCCAGTCTCTGCACCTTCTAACATATGTACCCAGAGTCAGCCTGGCTTACTGTTGTATGAGGAAAGAGAGGAATTAGATAAAGGGTTGCTGCTCAGGCAGCCAGTTCACTGCTGCTGCATGTGCACAGTGTGTTCTAGTTGTTTGCCCTTGTTTACTGGCTGAAAATGAATACCAATCTTTGGTGTGTGAAACAGGAAAACAGATCTCATCCTTTTTAAAGTTTTAAAAAATAAATATGCTTGCTTTGATGTTTATTTATACCCCATCTATCTGACAAAATTGACTTCTTTGAAAAAAATTAAAATTCGTATTGAAAAACAGTTGCTTTTCAAATTGGAACTGTAAAAATAGCCATGTAGTGGCAACTGAGTGGGCAACATGGTTTATTTTGTATCTGTTTGACTTCCCTGTAATTCTTCACCCTGTATTTCAGCTTCACTTGTCTGTTACACAGATCTGAGTTCACCGCATACTAGTGCAGCTGCATTGTGAATGGACTGAAGTGTGCTCACTTTTTTATCTTAGTCAGCAAACTCTGTGTATGTGATACATGTACTGCATGAGCTTCAAGAACAGCAGCTTTACAAAACATTTGCTTCCTTCTTATTGCTTTTAGAGGATTTTTTAGTGTTTTCCCAATTGCCTTACTAATTTTGTTCAGTTGGTCTGCCTGAAAAACTGAATACTCTGCAATATTTGGCAGTCTCACAGTGATACATTGTAGATGTCTTTGCCACAGCGGAGTAGTACTTGGAGCTGAGTTGACTCTTATATTTGGATAGGAAACACAGCCCACATTTAGCACTCAGAAAATATGAATGCAATGCTGCTGTACATGGTTTCTTTGTTTCCCTAGAAACAAAGTGCTCTGTAGTATCAGTCACATAGGAGGTAGCCTAGTACTGTAGCAAAAGAGCAGGTTGAATTCAGGGTTACAGAAATTAGAGACTAAAATCATAATCAATAAGGAAATGCAAAAGTGAAATGCACCATCATGTATTTCTGGTACTTGTCACCGAGAGGTGGTTTGGTTTATTTTGTAAAGTGCCTCTGAAATTTTTGAAGATGTGGAGTCTGAAGCTCCAGCAAATGGCTTCAAGGATGGCTTTTTTCTCTGAAATACTTGCTAGATCTCAATATGCTTTAGTCTCAGTTTAACTGATTTTGCCTGTAGAAGTGTGATTTAAGATATCTGGAGAGAGACTTTGTAAGGACATGCAGTGACAGGACAAGAGATAATGGCTTCAAGCTGAAAGAGAGTGGATTTAAATTAAATATTAGGAAAAAAGTGTTCACTGTGAGGGTGGTGGGGTACTGGCACAGGGTGCCCAGAGAAGCTATGGCTGCCCCATCCCTGGCAGTGCTCAAGAGCAGGTTGGAAGGGGCTTGGAGCAGCCTGGTCTAGTGGAAGGTGGCCCTGCCTGTGACAGGAGGCTGGAAGTGGGTGGTCTTTAAGGTCCTTCCAGCCCAAACCATTCTGTGATTCTATGATAGAAAGGACTTTCACCAAAATCTAGCTTGCTCTTTAAAAGGAATTAAATTTCTTTAATCTATGTATGCTTTAATATCGTGCATAGTGTTTGACTCTTTGGCAGTATTAGTCATCCTTTGCTTTAATGAACATTAGAGACACCTCGTGATATGTTAATAAGCTCATAAAATTTTGGAGGTGGTTATGCCATCCTGTGTTAGGGTATTGTTCTCTGTAAACAGTGAAAATACAATACTGTGGCAGTTGATAGTTATTAGACTTGATTCACAATTTAGTGAATTCCTGGGTCTCATGAACTGTTAAGTTAATGTAGAAATTGAGAGAAGTAAATCCATGGTGAATCTTTGCTCTGAGGTGCGACTTTTTAAGAGCTATCAAGTATGATATAAACTCTCCTAGAGTGTGTGCTAGAAAGGAGCTGCATGTTTGTCATTTTCTGTGAAGGTTTTTGTAATGGTTTATCTTCCTTGTTCACAGTTGATGTCTGGTTAATTCTTGTGTTTGGACTCTGTATTCTGTGTCTACAAAATGGCATAATTGGCAGTAAGTGGGTAAGAGTATGGGCTTATTTTTGATGAAAACAGAGCATTCTGGAGTTAGTTGAGATTTTATTCAAACAAGTGAAGGCTTTCAGAGTATTTATTTTCAGGAGAAGTACTTCCTTCTGAATGTCTGCTTCTGGTAGGATGTGAAGGGCTGAGGAGGTGTGCAGTGGTGACTGGATCTGCTGGAGCTGAAATCCTGCACGGGGCTGGCAATGTTGTGCCTGCCAGTACCAAAAGCGCAGTTAGGCTTTTTGAATTGCTGTTCAAAATGTTTCCCTGCAAGAATGTTCTGGGATGAGATTAATGGGATTAGTTCTGGTTTTCCCTTGCTGCCTGAGGTATTGGAGGAGATAGTCCCTCCTTCTTAAAAATTATAAGTACAGAATATGTTGTTGACTGGAAGTCCTTAGACCATCTAGGACGTTTTCCCATCGGCTGTTTGGGTAATGTTAACATGAGGTTAAGAAGGCACTTGAGACATGTCATCTTTTCAGCGAGACAGCTGAGAGACACTTGACTGCCCAAGAAGAGGTACAACAGTGCGTGTGTTATTTGTTCCTCTCTTCTGCTTCCTGTATTTCTGTGTAATGCTTCCTCCTGTTCAAAAGCAGTATAGCATTTCCTCAGGAAGCTCTTTCCAGCATTTTCAGCTTCCAGACAGTACAAGTGGCAAACTAAAAGTCTTTCTCCAAAAAGTAAACACCCTCATTCATTTTCTTCTATTAGTATCTTTTTTTCATATCAGGCTTGTCTAACTGGATAGTATGATTATGCTACTGCCTTTAGAGATATAATATGGAAAATTAGCTGTAACATGTACAAGAGTGTTTAAGGGAGTTACACTGGAAGCAGCATTGGTTTTTCATTTATATTCTGCAGGAGAGCCTGTTTTATTCAGAACTCTTGGAAAATGTTCATGGAAACTTTCAGGGAATTAGGACAGCTGGTCTAGCAGACTTTAAAGTCTGCAACACAGCCGGCCGGCCGGTATTCCCAGTGCCAACTGGCTCAGTAGCAAGTAGAGATGGCAACTGTGATTTTGGCTTAGGAAACCCTGTATATATAGAAGATGACTTGATGACAGGCAAGACTCAATAAATCTGGTGACATAATTGAACTCTGTTAACCAGTGTTTGGTCTGTTGGGATTAAATATCCCCTACATTCTCAATTAAAATTCAGTATTTTCTTTCTGGAGGATTTTTTTTTGTTTGGTTGGGTTTGGGTTTTTTGTTTGAGGGAAAAGCCTAGAATCTTCCACTCACTTAGAGTCTTCTTTTGGAGTATGTATCAGGACATTATTTTAACAGGTGATTGAATTATATTTCAGCTACTGTATGTCAGTGCTGATCTTTAGTCATTGTCAAATTTCAAATGAAATGTCATCTGGAAGTAAGTCGTATTCAAAGCTGTAAGAGTTTGGCTCTGCATCTGTCAGTAGACTTTGTGAATAATCAGATTTCATGAGAAGCTTTGTATTTCTCACTTCATTGACTGATTGTTTGCCTTATAGTACAAAAATAGAGAAGGAGAAAAAAGAGCATGCTAAGCTGCATGGGATGATCCGTACGGAAATAAGTGGTGCGGAAATTGCAGAAGAGATGGAGAAAGAAAGAAGATTTTTCCAGTTACAAATGTGTGAAGTAAGTTTCCGTATGAAATTCATATGGTTCTGCTAATATTTTTAGGAAAATTTTGAAAGACCCAGTTGTTTAGTGGTGATTAAAAGATTGTGATTGTTGTGATCTTAAGGGGAAATACCACATTATTAGCAGATTCCATTTGGTAAAACACTTTCTTTTACCCTGATGTGCTAACTTTGCAGGGAATTTAGGTATTTTCTGATTTCACTTAACAAGGAATTGTAGAATAAATAAATAATGCAAAGTTCAGTTAAACACTAACGGATTATAATAAATAAGCCTTTACACTACTACTTCACTATAAGTTATTTTAAGCACTAGCACATTCTCTGAATTGTTCCCTATGCTGACAGCTGTTGTGTTATTATGAGGAGAGACTCCAGTCTAGCACGCTGTTCGACTGGTGCTGAAAAAATGTGCTAAGGATGGAATCCAGTTGTCTTTCAAGATGCGTCAGAGTGTTTCTACTTTGAAATCTTTGTGATTCTTGCAGTATGTCAAATCTGATGTGAATATTTTTGGCTTGATTCATTCAAGTGTGTCAGGTTCTGTGGTTGGGAATTGAAGTTGCTGTGTTTGTTCTTTTTATGCATTAACTCCAAAATATACCATGGGTGATTCTTCTGGTTTTACTAGGATGATTAGAGCTAATTTGACTCATATGCCACCGTAGCTTAACAGCAGTTGCCCTGAATGCCATTTTTAGCAACTATGTGCACTGGCTGATACTTAGTAGAAAAGCTTCGCATTCCTTTACAGAGTCAGACTAAAATATTCAAAACTGATGCAGGGATTTGAGTACCAAATAAATATGTGGATTTTGCTAGTTAATTGCCCATCTGTATCCTTCCTAAGAAACAACCAGGAGCAGATGCATCTCTTTTCCTGTGTCACAATAAAAGAGGACTTAATTGTAATCAGCTGTAGTGATAATAAAATTAATCAAGGTACCTTAAAAATGTGGAATAGCTAAAGTGTATCCTGCATTTATTCTGGAGTGTTTTGGAAAATAAGTTTATACTTGGTTACCTCTGAATAGTCACAAAAGAGGACTTTATTTTGATATTAAATCAGAAGTGTGACATACTGAAATTGTATCATAGATGTAGGCTAGTTCTTTGTGAATTGTGGCAGTGAACTGAATACCTGATGCATAGAGCTCCATTTTAAATTAATGGAAGCTGGAGAGGTGATTTTTCTAACTAAATACTATACAGCACACATGTCTACATTTATGCTAATTATCTGTTTACCTGAACCAGCATAAAAATTGCGATATTGAAAGCTAACCTTTAGTAGTGCTTTATTTTAGTGGGTTAAAACATTTATGGTGTATTGAAGGTAGAGAAAAAACAGATGCATTAGAACATTGCTAAGAAGACGTTCACTCCTTTATTTGGAGGTCACTGTCTGAGCAGGGGTTAAAATTTGTTTTTATTTAATGGACAGTTAAGGACTCCTGTAAGTATTTTTGGTCAGTCTCACTTTTGCTTGCATGCTGATGTCATCTGTGTTACGGCATTGAAGGGAGGAGCTGTCACTTAATACTGACTGTGCCTGATGCAAAAGGACACTAATTACACTCTGTTTTGTTTTTTTTTGTAGCTTGACATTGGATTTCTAAAGTCTCTTGCTAAACTGTAATTTGCTGTAATTACTATGTACAGGGAATTGATAGAGAAAACAATAAAATCAGAGGGCAGATGTAAAATATGGTTAGAATAATCCCTTTTTTTGAGTAAGCTGTTTTTCTTCCTTGATGGCATCTATTTGACAATGAATTTAATAACTAGTGAGACAGATACCTAGGTGGGCTGCTAGGTTTAAGAATGGAATGCTAAATACTACACAAATGCTTTTACGGCTTTAACACAGGCTTTCACTAGGAGTCATGAAAGATGTTTTGAAAATTGAGGCTAATGATAGTGAAGTATCCCCATCAAGCATCAAAATCAGCAGTGGCAACAATTGCTTTTGTGTCCTTAACACTTGAAGCCACTGTTTCATGCATCCTCTGTTAGGTCTTCTAAATTTGCATCTGTTAAAGCGTGTTAGAATATAACAGAAAATAAAATATTAAAAAAATACTGTGTCAGTAATAATTTCTTTTGTGGATTACTGTTTTAACAGTACTTGCTCAAAGTCAATGAAATCAAGATTAAAAAAGGAGTGGACTTGCTTCAGAACTTGATCAAGTATTTTCATGCTCAATGCAAGTATGTTTTTCTATTCTTTATATCTACACATTAACTGGAGCAGTGTTTTGTTTTAAACTTCCAGCATCATCGTAACGCTTTTCTAGATTTTTAAAAATCTTAAGGTTTAACTGTTCTTGCCGATGTCTTTTGACAAATTGCTTTTGTTATAGGTTAGTCATTGCTTTTGTTTTGAAACATGTAATGAGATTGAGCTAGTCCCTAAGAATTTGTCTGTTCCAAAGGAGTGCTGCACAATAATTTGGCATATTTTATAAACTACTCTTGAAACAGCGCTATTAGTTTGGTCTGTTAGTTAGTGTTCCATTAGTTCTGACAGGCTTTTTTGAGTGTATCTAGCAATTGATCTAAATTAATTCTGTGCTCAAGAAAAATAAATTGCATAAGTACTGGGATAAAACTATAGTGAAACAATTACTCTTTTTCTAATTAATTGGAGGACTTAGTAATGAAACACAGAGTTTTCATTAGAACAATTTTTTTATGGTAGTCTCAGACATCAGTAATACAGCAATACAGTCATAGCTATACATTTGAAAGAGCCACTGTGTTAACCTGTTCAAATCAGTGAGTTTTCATCTTAAAATGCCAGTCTGTATCTGTGTAGGTATTCTTCCCTGTATAGTTCTGTTGCTTTTAAAATCAGTTTCACTTGTAGTTTGTGTCATGATTTAAGCCCAACTAGCAACCCAGAACCACACAGCTGCTCGCCCACTTGCCCCACTTCCTTTCCCCACTCCTGGAAGGATGGGAAGGAGAATTGAAAGAATGTAAGTCCCACAGGCTGAGATAAGAACAGTCCAGTAACTAAGGTATAACACAAACCACTGCTGCTGCCAATAATAATAACGATAAGGGAAACAATAAGAGAAGAGAATACAGCCGCTCACCACCCGCGGACCAATACCCAGCCTGACCTGAGCAGCGATCTAGCCCTTCCGGGTAACTACTCCCAGTTTATATAGCGGGCATGACGTGCTGTGGTATGGAATACCTCTTTGACTAGTTTGGGTCAGGTGTCCTGTCTCTGCTTCCTCCTGGCTTCCCCTCTGTGGCAGAGCATGAGACTCAGAAAGTCCTTGTTCAGGGAGAACATTACTGAGCAGCGACTGAAAACATTGGTGTTATCAGCGCTGTTCCCAGGCTGAAAGTCAAAACCACAGCACTGCACGAGCTACTAAGAAGGAGAAAAATGACTGCTACTGCTGAACCCAGGACAGTATGTCATTTATCTTCTCTGTCCATCTAATAAAATTTCAACAACATAAACACTGTGTAGTCACTTTTGTGGCTGCTTCCCAGGGTTAAAATGTTATACTTGGCATAGATAACGTTACTGTGCCAATAGAAAAATACAGTACAATAAGATGTAGCATATTCAGCTTGCATATAGGCCTTAATGCTTGCGAAACAAAGGGGTTTTCCTTTAGTAGTAAGACTGTATCAGAAAGAAAATTATTGGACTCCAAGAAGTCACAATTATTTTATATCCACTAGAGCTTTTGATGTTCTACAAATGAATCTTGCTTGTTCTGGGCCTTCAAAAAGTGGGATGAGAACCTGTATTTGAGGTGAGAATGAGGCAAAATTCTGTTGCAATGGATTTTGATAGTTCTGAATCTAATTGGGGATTTTGCATGATGGAATAAGCTATGATGGAAATAAAGAGGTGGATCAGTCAGAAATGCATAAAAAATAGATGTTTAATGTTTTGAAGTTTATGACATGGCATAATAATATGCATATCTTCCTTTGGCAACTTTTTAAACAGAAAATACAAATTGAAGTTTAATAACAGTTTGCCTTTTGGTTTTCTTTTTAAGTTTCTTTCAGGATGGATTAAAAGCAGTTGAAAGTCTTAAGCCTTCAATTGAGACACTCTCAACAGATCTTTATACAGTGAGTAACAACCTTTCACATTGTGTTGTGAACTTAGGTTTTTTAAAGTAGAACTGTGATCATTTTGGTTCACATTGGCTGTTTTAATAGTGAGCATTTTAAGGTTTTGAGAAGATTTTTGAGTAAAGTTTTGTCTAATATCATATCTAGAAGCCTTAGTTTGAGTTCAGGGCCCCACTGTGTAAACTGTTAGGAAAACAGCTTTTGCCCTAAAATGTTTACTAAATGGAAAATTATAGATGGTTTCAAACTGAATACGAGGAAGCAAGAACAGTGTGAGGCAATATCAAGGTCTTAACCCACCAACATCCTAGCCATTATCAAGTTTTCTGAAGATAGAAAGGAAAACAAACTGGTCATGTTATCTGTTCTCTTTGTGTTTTCATTTTTGCTGAACATTTCTCAGAAGAATGAACCAATTAACTAGCAAGTCTGGAAGAACTGTATTGAAAAAAAACAATAATGTTATTTTTTAACCTGTGTTTTTCTTCATTAAAGATCAAACAAGCACAAGATGAGGAAAGAAGACAATTAACACAGCTTAGAGATATTTTAAAATCAGCACTCCAGGTTGATCAGAAAGAGGTGAGCATATAAGATGGTTTAACTTTGGAATAGCCATTTTAATTGCTTCTGATTTAATACTAGTATTTGAAGTAGAGTTATTTTAACTGTCATTTATTAAAATTATTAATAATTCCTTTGTTTATTCACCTTTCTTTTGATGCTGATATTGAATGTTTCTGACAAAGGGTTTTTGTGGGTTTTTTTTAAATAAAATGAACTCCCACTAAAAATACATGAGACTTATTACAAAATAGTTTCTTTTTGTTACCAGTATTGCAAAATACTTCATATGGTGCATTATCCATGAACTAACAGAAAATAATGTCTATGTTGCTCAAACTGAGAATCAAAAGACTTTGGCAATTTTAAGGAGACCCCGTTAGTACAATCTAACCTCACAATAATATTCTGAACTGTATAAAGATTATATACCACTATACTTCACATCCAGAACACTTCTCGTCATCATCTGTAGAAATGACAATTAAGTTTGCTGCTCTGCTGCAAGATGCCAGTTTTCTAAATGGGTCAGTTTTGCAACCTAACATATTTTTTCAGTTTTGGTTTTGATTGGTGTTTGAGTTAAACAATTCACTAGTAGTTTTATTTGGCAAACTCTGGTCTGGAAGCAAGCATCTTTTATATAATCCTTTCCAAAGTATTGGGTGTACTTCTGTTTCAGATTGCTAATGCTTCCTCTTCATATAAATAAATGCCAGCCAGCTTCCATTGTGTGGCTGCTGTACCATGAGTAAGTGATAAATGCACCCCCTCCCTCTTCTCAGATTCTTTTTCTGAGAGAGGTGACAATGAAATAGTTTAGTCTGTAGGGCTCTGACTTCCTTTATCTTTTCCGGTCTTGCTTTCATCTTCCCATAAAGGTTATGGTGAATCCTAGCTCTTACTAGTGGCCGGATGATGGTTCTGGAGCCACACAATGTAGTGAAAGATGTCCCTGCCCATGGCAGGGTGGTTGGACTTGGTGATCTTTAAAGGTCCCTTCCAATCCAGACTATTCTGTTATTCTTTCCTCTTGCTGATAGGCAAGCATCTTAAACACTTTTCACATTGAAGTGCTGTTTGTTACCATGTGAAGTTTGTAGTAATTACTGTTGTGTACAAAGTCCCATGTAGTCTGCAGGTATTTTTTAGGTTCTGCTTGGCATTTAGGACTCCCTGAGGAGAGTATTGGCTAAAAACTTCCAAATTTGAGCTCTGTGTAATGAAAGAGTAGTGCTCCTAATGGAAATAGTGGCCATTTTGGATTCACCATTGATTGGCTTTTCTCAGTAAGGAGTCTTTGCTTATTTAGGGTGTGTTATCAGACTTCCTATTTTATTTGGGTCTTTGTTTAAGAGAGATAATAGAAGCAGTTCGGTTTCATGGCTGCTGGGAATGCTGTTTCTCTTTGCTTACCTTTTTATCAGTGATACTGGTATTAAATATATATGGAAGATGTGTTGAGCACACATCTTTTCACAGACTGAAAAATGTAATAAAGCCCATGGATTTATTACTTTTTTTTTTTTTGGTATTTAAAAATAGACGTGTGAGGAAGGTGCTTTATGCTATATTTTTATTTATTAATTCAGCAAATGTAGATATAGATGCTTATCTGCAGAGCATGAGAGGTACTGTAATTGTTTTTAAAGTTTTTTAAAAAAGTCAGTCAGTGGGATGCCAAACAATCCTGCTATAATTTACCGTACAACCCTCTTAATATTATTCTTGCTGCACTGTAATTTCCTTTACTATAACTGATTTCTTTTTCCTTCCTGAAACGCATTTACATTTTGTGACTGAAGTCTAGGAGAGTAAGTGTTACTATATTTTAATGAAAATAGTTGGCATGATTTCCATTCAGATTTCAAGAAACTGGATTTTTCCTCTGAGCTTTTTTCTGTGGGTATGAAAAGACTGGTTCTTTTTTTTTCTCCTCTGCTTGTTCTATTACCGAAAATACCCTAAATTGGTTATCAGATTGTTCTTGGGAAAGAAAATTGCTGTAAGACTAATTGGTGATTTCCTTTGCACTCTCTTTTGGGAATTAAATCCAGTTGCTTGATTTGATATTCTTGCAAGATTTTAAATATATATGTATTTATAATTATAATGGACCTCATGTAAGAAATAATAGAATGTTGGCAAATATTGTTTCTGCTGTGTTTAAAAAAAAAAAAGACACAAACACTCATAGTGAACCTTTTTTGTTGTTGCCTGTGTACAAAGTTTCCTTCTGCGCAGAACTTCCTCAGTCCTGGTTCGTGTTGAAATGTCTTTTTGAAACATCATTGTGTTTACACCTCTGTAATTTTTAAATGTTAAACTTTTGTTTTTCAAACTGTGGAGCTTCCGCAGTTTTTGGATCAACCTTAGAGTCTTGTTGCCCTTATTTCTCTTTTTCTCATGTCCTGTCTGAAGGTACCCTTATTGTAGTGTTTAATCGCTTCTGCTTTTTCTGCGTGTTTGCTAGAACCTGTAATCTATTTAGGTCACTGCAAAATAGGATGAATTTTGTGTTCCTTGACAAAAATTGTGGTAGCTGTGCTATAGGAGAGGCTTTCTGCAGAGGGTTCTGGCAGATATGTAAGTTGGAGGCTCTGTGGGGCTGTAACAGATAAGGGATGGATCTCTGAAATACCCCCTTGGCAATGGTCCTGCAAATACAAGAGAAGCTCAGGCTCTTGGAGAGCTGTAAGGGCCTTTTGGCAGCTTTACACACTGAAGTGATCCAGACAGTCTTAAAATCCTGCTCCATGGGAGCTGCAGAATGGCTAGCCAGAATTTGACATGTATGTTAAAGCAGCTTGTGTGGAAAGTTGTGTTAAAATAGTGGGGCTGATAAATAGGGCTTTAGCATCTCTTCTATCAGTAGTCACAGACCATCTTTACAGAATAATGTTTTCATATTTCTTTCATTTTTGACTATGCTATTCAGCTTGATTTAGAAGTTAGTCTTTAGGAGACTTTGCAATAAATCATTTCAAACCTCCTTATGGCCATTGCAGTGATTCACTATAAACATGGTGCAATTAAGTGGCTCACCTTTTTTTTCTTTTTTTCTTTTTTTTTTTTTTTTAATGTCTCTCTGCATTTCAGAGCTGATAAAGTGAACAAAATTCAATTTCTTAGGCTTATGTACTTCAGTCTGTTCTGGTCTTGTTTATGTTCAGGAGATATTTAAAATGACAATACTCTGTACTAGGTGTGTCCTGTATCCTACAGTGATCTGTTTCCTCCCATAGGCAATGTACATTCTTCCTGCTCATTCTGTTGAGGCCATTGGGTCTGACCCTGTTACCTGGGATTTGTACTCCTGTTATGCGCAAACCAGAAATAAGGGAAGATCCTCTGGGGAGGCTGCATGTGGAAAAGGCATACTGACATTGCTGGGAAGGATGTTAATTGTGGTGGTGATTTGTGGTACATCATCCCATCTTTTAGAAGCTAGATCGAAGTCATGAACTTGCTTGTCAGAGTTGTGGCAGTCACCATCTGGCAATCACATTGAACACTACTATAGAATCATTGAATCAACTAGGTTGCAAAAGACTGTTAAGATCAAGTACAACCATTACCCCAGGACTGCCAGTACAACCACTAAACCATGTCACTGAGGGCCTCATCTACACAGTTTTTGAATACTTCAGGAGCAGTGAGTCTGTCACTTATCTGAGCAGCCTGTTCCAATGCCTGATCGCCCTCTTGGTGAAGAAATTTTTCCTGATATCCAATCTAAACCTCCCCGATGCAGCTTGAGGCCGTTACCTCTTGTCTTGTTACCTGGGAGAAGATTGATTTGGGCATTGCCTGAACAAAGGGTTTATAACTGAAAATCTTCTTGTCTTCGAGTTCTTCTCATGAAATAGTATTAAATTTTTTAAAGATACTGTTCATAGTAATGTATGTATGGAAATACACATCAGATACAGCCACTTCCTTTCTGGTTGAAGTAAGGCAGGAAACTGGCCAGTTTGGCCAAATACAGCAGCTGAGTGTAAGCAGCAGCTGAAGGGAGATAGCTGAAATGCAGCAGAAATAATGAACAAAAAGTAGCAGTACAATCACAAGTAATGGGAATGGTGCTATGGGTGGGTGTTGGAGGTCATCTGAAATCTTTACATGATTGAAGATGTGGAGAACTGAAATTAATTTCCTATAAGGCCTCTGATCTTCTTGGGAATAGAGGTCCTTTACTGACTAATGGGAGGCAGAGATCAAGGCATCGGTAGGACACAAGAGGCAGTGTCAGATCAGATTTTCTTCAGAAGTCAGTAAATGTATGTGTGCAGTGGTTCTTAGTGAGTGACAGGAATTCTTTTTAAATGTCATTCCATTTTTATGTTGCACAGCCAGAGTGCAAAAATAATTCTGCACAAACAGGCTGGAGAGGAATGATAAACAGGCCATTTAAGTGGTAGTTTTGCAGTGCCTTTAAAAGCCTTAGATGTATGTTGTAGCTACCTGATACATCTTCTTCGGTTGCTAGCTGAGAGACAGGAAAGTGGGCAGAGGTGCTCCTGCTGAAAAGGAGCACCAAGGAGTGTTGCAGCCAGCCTTGAACTCAACTCACAGTTCTCAGGACCACCAAGCTCTAGCACTGTATTCAGGATCAGCCTGAAACCCTGCAGCCTAGGGGTGAGGAGTCCTAAGTGCACTGAACAGGGGAGTACCATCATATTTTCAGATCTGTCATGTTTCCACTACTGTTGAGGAGGATACTGAGCAACTTTGGTTGTATTAGTAGCTTTGGTAGTAGAATGTGCTGCTGGAGCTTGTAAAGGAGCAGCATTCCATCTGAGCTGGCATTCTCTGGGGAAAAGCACAGTCCAAGTGTATTCTTGGGTTTAGTTGTCTTTTTCCCCTGCTTGTATCCAAAGTGTCTTAGACCTAGGCTGATAAAGTGCATGAAGCTAATTGCAATTAGAGAGAAACTATCTTCTTAATTTACAGGTTTAGGATCACTGTATACTTTATTTTATCATGTGTATACTCTGAAAACCCCAGTTATGTATCTTGTGAATGTACTCATTGTATATCCAAGACACACTATCTCATCTTTGAGCAAAAGAATTTTTTTTATCAAATTAGTAAGTTGAGCTATTTCTTAATAGAAAGATTAAGTTAAGATTTAGTTAATCTTTGTCACTTCCTGTCCAAGAATTCTACTTTGTTCAAAATATTTTGGTTTAAGTTATTCTTATTATGGCAATAACTTCAATTTTCTGTGTGCCTCATGAACTATGTTTCCAGGAGGTCTCTTCTCTTTTCAGACAGTAACTTGACTCAGTTTGCGCAAGGAAAACCACTTCTTCAAATTTATATATGTAATTGTTTTTTACAGTGGAAGGGTGCACTAGGAATTGCAGGTAATAATAATACTTAGTGTTTGTACAGTGCAGTGTTTGCATGAGTTGGAACACCTGCTGCTCATTTAATTTTGGGGGTAAAAAAATGATATATTGAGGCCAATAGTAAAGCTAAACTAAAGCAAGTAAGAGGATTTTGGCAGGTGCTGATAATGGCTACTTCTTTAATATTTTTTGTGCACTCCAAAAGAAGGAATGGATCTTGTTCTATTCTCTCTCATTGAGAGGAAAAATGTGTTTCATTTGTCTTGTAGGATTAGAGCAGGAAGGAAAGGGCCTGAAACTCATTATCAGGGGGGATGTTTTGGTTGAAGGTGTGGAATGCATTTCAAGTTGCTGTTCTGTATGTTTCAGGATTCTCAGCTTCGTCAGAGTACAGCTTACAGTTTACATCAGCCTCAGGGAAACAAGGAACATGGCACTGAAAGAAATGGTAGTCTGTACAAGAAAAGTGATGGGTAAGTGCTGCTGGATTCTGCTGAAAAAAGTCAGGTCCTAAAAGCTGACGTGAAGCAATACTAAATATATTAAAACCTGAGACATTTTTTTCTTTTTCTCCCCCTTTAAACTAGGATCAGAAAAGTGTGGCAGAAAAGGAAGTGTTCAGTTAAAAATGGTTTTCTTACAATTTCCCATGGTACAGTAAGTATTTGTTTACAGTATTTTATGTACATGGTTGCTAATATAAAAAGGCAAGCTATGTTGGTCTATATTTATAATTTGGAATGAGTTGGATTCCTGGTGCAGCATTTTGAATATGATGGGTACATTTTTTTAATGCAGTGTTTCAGAAATATATCAAGGCATACACACAGTGTCTAAAAATACAGCTGATTTAATGCTCATGACTGTTAATGGGGAAAAAATGGCTTTTATTAATGACACATTTAGTTCATGTAAACTGTTCAGATTTTACCAGACTATCTAAAAATACAAATTCTAACTTACCTAACTTATCTGTCTGTCTGAAAAATATGGTTTGGCATTAAGCCATCTTTTTAGATACAGGTTAAACAACTTTTTATATTCACAAAATATACTGAGAGAATGCTGAATCTCTTCTTTCCCTCAGATTTGCTGATGCTTATTATGAAGGTAGCTTTCCTGGGTAGTAACTGTTGAGGAGAATCAGCTCTGAAGGCATCTTTTACCAGAATGACTAGAGAGTCACAAGTCCCTCTTTCTTTGCTGCCAATATTTGAAACACATTAACAAACTTTTAATATTTATACTTAAAGTTTTAAAACCCTACACTTTCATATTTTGGACTTTTTACACTTGGCTTTGAACTTTGCTGTTTCTGCTTTCCCATAACTTTTCTTTTATATTGCATTCTCAAAAATTCAAAGAAAAGTTTAAGGCAAAAATAACTCAGTGACAGTTTTTCCCATTCTTGGTCTAATAAACAGTCCTGTTTCTTGATCCTGCTATGAACCATTCTGTTCTTCATCCTGTTATGCCTGTTACCATGACTACAGTTTTACCCTGGCAGCAAAAATGAATCAGTCTCATTTGTACATCTAACCACAAGCTTTTGCTGTCTGAACTGACAACCAGGAGTGAAGGATGAGTGCAAAACCAGGTCTGCAAAGTAGAGTTGTTACTATGGCTTTGGAATTGTCCACCAGTTTATCCCTATTCTCATTTGAGTGCATATGAGTGCGTCTTTGTCAGAGAAAAGTCTGTTAGTCTGTTCAGTGCTGGTGTCTCTGTGTGCTGTAAATGCACTCGGCATAGGGCATACTGTGGTAGTACCAAGTAGGAGTTGGAGCTAGGGTGTCTTAGAGCTGGCAGAGGCTACAAAATCCACTTATGGAGCAGAATTGTAAAACTTTCACATGAGTACAGTTACTGAGTCTACCAGGATACTGTTGTTCTCTTTTTTTATAAGCGGTCTACCAGATGGTCTAACATTTTTAGAAGTTGTAAGTTCCCACTGAAGTCAGTGGAGCTGTAGCTGGAAATCAGTTGCTAAGGTAGCTACTTAAATGTGAGTTAGATATGTGAGTTTCATTAAAAGAGTACCTTCTTCTTTTAAAATATACACCTAAAAAGGATTTTTTTCCTTATTTGCTCCCTTTCCCTTTTTGTATTTATGGCAGTTTTGTGTAAAAGAAATTCATGCTTGTTTCATAGATGTTGAAATGGGTAGAAGCAATTTCTGTTTAAGAATTTTCTGGTTTGCTCTGGACATCTTCTGAGTGTTCTGAAGCAGCAGCAATGATTTCCAAGCTTTCCCTGGGTTGAGATCTCCTGGTCTCTGTAATATGATGTGTCGGTCTCTCTTCCCAGCTGTTCATCAAAATGAGCCATATCTCAGAAATTCAGTTGTCAGGTTTTTTTTGCTTTGTCGAATTTGTAAATGGTTTTCCTTTAAAGGCTAGATATTCGTCATGGATTTCTGTTCTTTGGCCATGTAGTCTTTTCTTTATGAGGGACTAATTTTTTTTCAGTTTGTTTCTAGAACAGCTGTCTTAAGGCAGTTGCAGAGGCTATATTCTGACTTCAGTTCGCTTGCCAAGTGCTCTCCTCATGGATGGAGAGAATATGGCTGGTTCTCTGTTGGCCACCCAGCTGTAACATTGAATGCATGTGTCTGCATGGGCATAGGTGCAGAAGTTATACTTTCAGAGAGCTAAAAGATTTAAAGAAATTAAGAAATTAGCATTCACAGAGCAATGTGCAAGGTAATGGTTGATGGAAGACCAGATGGTGCTTCTTTGTGTAATTATTAGCAGTTGGAAGTTGTCTGACATCTACCTGACTGAAATTTAATGCATGTGGATGAAAAAAAACAATGATAGAAGCCGATTGAGCCATGTAAATAGGAATTCCTGAGTGGTTTCTGAATCAAGAAGTTGTAAGGGAAAAACATTTTAGGAACCTCAGATTCCTCAGAGTTGATCTGTGTTTAAAGAGTGTGAATGAAATTTACTGGTTGTCTGCAGAAAAGGAATAGAAGAGAGACTCATTATCAAAGGATATTTTTTTGTTCTTCTTTCTTTACTGCTGGAAACTTCAGTTTACCATTATCATTAACAGGACAATCTGAAGGCAAATGAATCAGATTGAATCCTTTGATTCTCAAGTAAATTACTGTGATACCCAGTTGGCATGATGAAATCAGCCAGCCAGTCTGTTAAGTAAGTAGACAGATTTGCTCATGCCTTTTGTAAAAATCAGCTTTGCATCATGGCACTTCTTGGAAACTGTCTTAGAGGCCTAAACTTTTGGTTCCTACCCTTACTGTTTGTTGCCAGAACAAATTATAAGTCGGTTTTGCTGGATGGAAGATTATCATTTCGGCAGGAAAGAGCATGAGTTGATGCTGAAGTCTGAATGTATGGTATGTAAACTTAGAGCACATCTTTTCAAGTTGTTGGTGTGCTAAAATGGGTATCCAAAAATTTAACAGTATTCTGAAATTTGTCTCCTCAGAGGCTAGGGCAGGAAAATGGAGCTCAGAGGTTTTAAAGAGTGTAATAGCAGTTACACATTTGTTACTGTTTTCTACTTCTAGTGTCTACTAATCCTGCCAAATGTCTGGATCCACTGCAGCCTAGTGTGACTAAGGAATTTTTACAGCCCTATATCCCCTTGTCTGGTGAATCTAACTTCTCCTCAGGCATTTGCCATGTGATGGGGAAGTGTGTTGTCTGCCAGCTAATGGACACATATTGGGAAAGTGGATGGGAAAAGCTGTTATTTGGCTACAGGGTCGAAGCATGAACTAGGTGGTGTCAGCTACATGTTGAAGGTGTCAGGCGTTTTTAATACCTTTGTTAATGCTGACTTCAAGGGAGGAGGTCCTCAGTTAAAAGCTTTGGAGTATGTTTGGATTCCAGGATCAGCACATTGGTCCAGGATCTGTTTTACGTTGTTACAGCCATTTATTTGAGTTCTCAGACCTGATACAGAGTTCTTATGCTTCATTCCTCTGCCCAGAGAGATGAGTTCTGTGTATATTGGTGCTTTAGACCTCTCTGAAGTATTTCAGTGGATCCATTTCCAGTTTCATGTTTCTTAAGTTGCAGAAAACTAGTTAGGTCCTGAATGTGGTTCAGGTCCAAAGTTCTGTGGCAAGTGGGTTCTTTCTTAACCTGAATTTATTTGCATTTTCACATTGTTGTAAAGCCTGTGAGAAAGGTATATATGAGTTTCCCAATAGCTTGTTAGCAAATACTTGTATCTTGATTTTTGTTTGCTTTATTCTGTATTTTCATTATATGCAGCTTCTGGGCACTTCTTAGACAAACAGTTACATTAAAAATGTAAGCACAGAAAACTTTAGTTCTATGGCTATTAAGTATGTTTAAATATAACTGTGAAAATGGGCCCAAGCTGGCATTTGCAAGATGTTTTCTTCTATGCTTCTAGTTACAAAGAACTCTTGTTGTTGATAGGTTAAAATAATGAAAACTGTATGAGCTTTTACTGCTGAAAGGAACGTCTGGAATTTGAAAAGCTATTTACTAGGCAAAGAATCCAATGTGGTTGTCAGTTAATTGTCATCTTGCTGCTTGCAATGCCTCTCTTGGGTACAATTTGTTTCACATTGCCCAGCAAGTGACCTGCGGGTTTGTTGTTTAAAAGCATGCATGAATTTGTCTGCTGCTTATGTTGGGCAAAGCATCAGGATGCTGTTTTTCGAGGACACTGTGCTGCCTTTTTTTTTTTTCATTTTTTTTTTTTCTTTTTGAACAGGAAAAGGATCCATAATTGTTTCCCCTCTTATGTTTCTTCATGAATTTGAATTTTTTAGTGGACTTCAGCTATAATGATGATGCTGTTCTCATTTTGGCTGTGCTGTGTTGTTTTATCACATTGTTTCAAAGAAACCTATGCTCTTCAGGCTTGTTATCCCTTTTTTGAATGAAATGTTTTCATAAATAGATTTAGAAGAGATAGAGGAAAATCTATGTTTCTTATGATTCATTGCAAGTTAATTACAATATGTGATAGTTCAGCTTCATTTGGTAATAAATAGTTCTTGTTCAGATGATTAATCTTGTTTTATTAACTTGATAGTTTAAAATAGAAGCAACAATAAGCGTGGTTTATGTATATTGCTGTCGTTATAGTAGATTGAATGATTGAAATCATTATTTTCAGATATTACTGTCTAGAGCAAAGTCTCTCCAGTTAAATCTGCTTTCTGATTTACTTTAAAAAAAAGAGTGAAACTAGTAAAATCTGTTGCAGCAAGTGCAAACCATTCCTAAAGTCAAGGTTGCAAATGTAATGTCTTTCTAGGTCCTACCCCAGGTCTGTAAAACAGGTGGTTAAGGGAAAGGAGATTACTGCAGTGATACTATTCGAAGAGTCTTTGTAGCCTTTATGAAACTTTTCCAAAATGAATTTGCTTGTTAATTTTGTTTTTAGTAAAACGTTGCCACTTCTTATTTAGTAAGGAACTGAAATAGCTGAGAGGAACCTGACTAGAAAACGTATCATTATAGAATGTATTTTGTTTCACTAGTTTTTGTAGTAATGAACTATCTCAGTTTAGTTTTGCCTGTTTGTTGGGAGACTGCTCTGTGCAAACTTACTTCCTCCAGTAATCTGAGCATTTAAAATTCGAGCATTTGTTCTAAACTGGTTATCTAGGCTTTCTTTGAGGACATTAACAGGAGTCGAATTATTTGATTGTTGAAAACTTAGACAACTAACTTTTTTAACTAAATGTTGCCTTAAACTTATATAAAATTAATCTGAGGTACCTGATTTCTTCAGATAAGTGTTACTAGTAAAGGTGATCAAAGTAGTGATAATTAAAGTGATTTTATCCCTCTGCTCTTTCAAAATTCTAGGGTCTATCCAGTTATCAGTAAGCAAAATAGCTTATAGTATAAGATACAGTATATAGTATAAGATACAGTATATACTATAAGAAAATCTAGTTTACAAGCCACAATGCAGAAAAAAACATAAATCAAAACTGTGGGTGCCTTAAAAATTAGCAGCCATTTATCAAGTCTTTTTTGGCCAGTGGGATGTTACCCTCTGTTTTTGGACTGCAGAGGCTCAGTCAGTATCAGTAGACTAAAATGTGTGTGTTTTATCTTCAAATAGGCTAACCGACCTCCAGCAAAGCTCAATCTGTTAACCTGCCAAGTGAAAACAAACCCAGAAGAGAAAAAATGTTTTGACCTCATATCACGTAGGTTTGTTGTTCAGGTCTTTTTACTTGCAGATAATATTAGAGTCTTGCATTATTTCTGTAGGTGTGTTAAACAGTTTTGCAGTTTTAGGATGCTTTCCCTTTCTGCAACATTTCACTTATTCTAGTGTAATGCGGCTAACTGTTTGTTTGGAAAACCACTTGGTTTTAAAGCTGTCTTTGCTCCTTTCTATATTGTTTTGTGCTACCTTACAGTAAAGTAACAGTATATTTGCTGTGATACCACTCTTTATGCTGAAAGTGTCATAGCTGATTATCCTGAGAAGTCATGACTTTTGTACAAGATCAAAAGAAGCTTTTAAACCATGACAAAAACTTCTTAAAATTTAAACATAGTGGTTGCAATGTAACTCTGAAGAAAATAACAAAACTAAAAAGGTTTTCAGTGTCTCATAATAGATATAAAGGTGAGAGTCTACATATTAAAAACATCAAAAATTAATAATTTGTAAAACTGAATGGGAATACAGACTTGCATTGTAGAATGTTTCCTTTGTTTTCTCACTGGCACATTTTAGAATTTTATTTATGGACTCAGTAAAAATGCATTACAAAAATATTTATCTGAAATTATTCAGGAAGAAGACTATAAATCTGTTTCTCATTTGTTCCTTTATCAGATTTTAAAGCTGTTTTGCATTTGTAAATGTAAAATATGATACTTACATTAATAGCCTAGTACTCTTGTATGCAATACACAGCTTTTCCATTTCTACACCAAGGTGTCTTCCCTGTTTACTCTTGCACTTTCTGTCCTTGTTGGTAACCCTGGGCCCAATATCAGCATATCACAACATTACCGTTTGTCCCTTCATATACATGACAAGGCGTAACCGGCATTCTCTAAATTACTTTTTCACTTTTTTTTTCTATAGAGTTTAAAAATATTCCTTGTTTTTTTTAAAAAAAAACAGAGAATTGCTGTATGTCTAGACAAGATAGAATATCATATTTTCTAGCACTTTCCTTTCTGTCCTTTCATGTATCCTCACTTTCTTTAATATTTTTCATGTCTGAAACTATCTTCTTATATTTTTTTGCTGGCAGTTTTGGCTACATTCTTCTCATCCACTATTCTAATTTTGACTCCAGCTCAATCATTGACCTGTATCATGTCTCACTTGTTTCATAGGCTTAAAATGTGTTACACAATTTTTCTTTAATAGAGCACTGTTAACAATGCTTAGAATCACAAAAATAGTAGTAAATGAAAAAAGTTTTGAGGTCAATTCAAATGAAACATCTTGGGACTTACTCTGATTGCAGTTGGACTTCGTTTTGCCATTTTTGGTTTCTGTGGTTTTAAGAGATCATTCAGAAACGTTAGGTCTTTCTTACACAGATAAAATCAAATATGGACTGTGTATTTTACACATATGCACACCACTACCACCCCCAGGAGAACTTTAGACTTGTGATTACTGCGACTGTATCTAGAACGCAGAAAAATTACTATGCTCTGCTACTGCTTATGCAATAGAAGCACGGCACAGAAGAAAACAGTTTCTGTTTTAAGAGCAACAAGGCACCTTTTGCAAAGATGGGCTTAAATATACATGAACTGTAGGTAGTTAGCGTGAAACTTGCTAAAGATACTGCCTGTCAGTGCTCCAGCAATGAGACTAGAGACCTCAGAAATCATACATCAATGATTAATTTTGTATTTTTTTCTGAGTGATTTCTGCAAAATCAGTTTTTCAATCATTTTTTTTAATCAGTATGTGAATTATTTATTGTGCAGACGACAGAACGTATCACTTTCAAGCAGAGGATGAACAGGAATGTCAAATGTGAGTTACTTTGTTAATTTTATTTTTGATACTGGTGTTGTACTGAGACATTACCTTGAACTTTAGAAGTGCTGAAACATATAATAGCAAAATATTACTGCATTTTAGATGGACATCTGTGCTACAAAACAGCAAAGAGGAAGCTTTAAATAATGCATTCAAAGGAGATGATAACACAGGAGAAAATAACATTGTCCAGGAACTGACAAAAGAAATAATATCTGAAGTCCAGAGGATGACTGGAAATGATGTGTGTTGTGACTGTGGAGCACCAGGTGACTCAATTAATCATGTTTCTAATTGGTAAAAATTCTGTGTCTCATGAGAATAATTTAAGATGATGTTTTATGTTTTCACTTTTACTCCCTATCTCACGAAGATTATACACATAGTAGAATATGCTAACAATTAAATTGCTCTTTTTTAGTAAGATTTATTTGATTATATGCATATTGTCAGTAGAGAGAAAAGTTACTAAGGAGCTGATTTTTCTCCCATATATTTTTCTAATTGTAATTTTTGCTGATATAAATCAATGGAACTAATTTTATGAGGCCGTATTTTACATAATATTTAGGTAAAAGTGGACAGCAGTATGAGACTTGAAGCATTTTCCCAGTATACCTCTTCTTAATTTCTTACTTTGGGTTTATATTTTTTTTTGTCTTTATATGTTTGACTTTGAGAACAAGCTAGGAAATATGTCTTAAGTCTGCTCACTTGGAAAAGAATATGCTTGCTGACTATGGTTTGCAGTTTTGGTTTCGTTGATCAATTAATTTCTACTTTAATCCTTTTCAAATTATTTTCTAAATCCTGCTGTTTCTTGTGTTCTTTTATGTTACAGAGGCACTACAGGTCTTAGATATTTTTAACCTGAAACTAGCTAAAAACATCAGATCTGACGCTGTATACATTTTATAAATCAATACTAACTTACAGCAATAGATGATACTGTATAAAAACTATGGGAAGAGACAATACTGCTGTCTTCAAAGGAGAGGATTTTAAATGGCTACTACCAAGCCTTTATCAAATAAATGAATTATTAACCTGTCTGAATTTTCAGATATTAATTATTTTACTGGAAGATGCAGGAATGTTGTGTCAAGGATGCAAAATACCAGGAGAAAAGACAAGCAAGGGTTATGAAAGGAGAGGCATGAGCCTCTTAGTACCTTTGAAATAGTTGAGTAAGGATCCTTTGTGGCATGGTGCTGTATGTATACTGCAGAGTCACTGCTGCCTTACTTAACCTGAAGTCTATACTTCAAATACAAAAAAACCCTGTAGGCAGTGTTATTTCAGTTTGAACTGCACTGTACCCCCAGTTGAGAATGTAATACCATTATATTGGTAGTAGTAAAATGCAGTTCCTGAAAGCTGTGTGCAGAATGACAAACTGGACTGTTTAAATAGCTCCCTTGAGGAACAATATTGTTTATGTTCCACCCCCCAGAATACATTATTCACTTCTTTTCATCAATAGAGTAAATGTAAAGACATAAGTTTAAAAGCCTGGCGATTCATGTGCAGGACTCTTATTTTGCCAGATTTCATTTCTGTGTACTACATTTTCTGGAACAAAATCATTGCCTGAATAAATTTTAATCCTGTGGGTGCTTTCTGTTTCAGATCCTACCTGGCTTTCAACAAATTTGGGAATTCTAACTTGCATTGAATGCTCAGGAATCCATAGAGAACTTGGTGTTCACTATTCCAGAATGCAATCTCTTACATTAGATGTGCTGGGAACATCTGAACTTTTGGTAATCAGATTGCTTTTATTAACTTTAAAGTAGCACTGTATCATACTTCCAGCGCAGGTACATTTTTGTCACTTCAATTGTATATTGTTCTAACCCTTAAAGTTGCCTCTGGATAAAAGTACTGGAAAAAAGTTGAACTCTTAAAGTTTAAAGGAACCTCCTGGATCATAGTGTCTGATTGTAGACTGTACCTTATCTTAGAATTCAAATTTGTGGAGGCTTCATATTTTTGTACTCCCAAGTCTTTTCGCCCTTGGTTGCTTTCTAAAAGAACACAGCTGTTTGACATGTAAATGTGCCTCTCAGATTAAAAATTGAAGAACTTCACAAATACTTATACTATTACTTATTTAGCATTATTTAAGGAGAGAACTTTAATCCTCAGAGGAAGAAAATGCATTCAGCTTTGCTACACAAAGAAGTTACCACATATCAGCTACTCTGTGCCAGTTCACATCCGGCACAAAGTCTGCATTTCTTGTACAAACTGAAGTCTTGATGGATTGTTCTACAGTTAGTTGTTTGTGTATTAAATCGCTGACATCCAAAAAGGTACCTAATCTATTCATGATTGCTGAAATAGTAACAGAACTAGGAATCAGAAACAAAAAGTCCCAGCTCCCCTTTCCCCCCACTATTAGGTGTGTGGCCAATAACTGAACATATTTATTAAGGGAGCTGTGAATTTTTATTTTAACAGCTTGCAAAGAATATTGGGAATGCTGGGTTTAATGAGGTTATGGAATTCTGTCTGCCAGTTGATGAGATGGTCAAACCTAATCCAAGCAGTGATATGTAAGTAAAGAGCCATGACTTCTGAAAAAGGCAGGCATTTAATTTAATATGGCTAATGGGTTGTGCCATTATGATTTACATCAATAGGCCCATAGAGGGATGTGTAACATCTATATATAACCTTATAGCCAGGGAGTAAACCTTTTTTTCTGAATGCTTTATATGCCTAATGTTTTATTGAACTTCTTCTGATTGTGCCTTCCCTAATAGTAAGGATTATTTTACCAACTCTCTGAATCATGATTTGTGGGAAAGAAACTAATTAAACCTGACTTGTTGAGGTTTATAAAGACACACAGGGTAAGGATTAAAAATAAAGCTATTAATTTTGTGCTATTAAAACACAAAATAGAAGTTGGACTAAAGTGCACATTTTTCCTGAAATATACTGAATGCCTACTGCTTAGAAACTACAACTACACTTAGAATTAAGTCCATAACTATATGGAATAAAGACAGAACATTTAATTGAATTCCTCAAAAAACACTGAATAGTGATGGCAGAGGCACAGCAAAGACGGCTGTCTATGTGGCTGGATACTGCGCCATCATAAAAGAGCTGGTAAATGGTGCAGAAACAAACTCGGAAGAATTGGCTATGGATTAAGCTGATTTTACATTATCTGGACTTTAACCAGAAAGGCTTTCTGACAGAAGCACTGTTAAGCCATGCAGTTTAAATATTTTTTTTACTACCACTATCAATAATAATGCCAAGTATTAATAGTCATGATTAAAATTGCCAATAATTTTACTATTAAATCAATAGCATAAGAAGACTTCTAAAATTGATATTTTAAGAATTAATTTATTTCAGTACATCTACATACAGTCTGTGCAGAGGTATAAGACAGATTGTGTGTCCTATGCCTTCCCTCTTTTTCCAGCATGTCTAGTAGTACAAGTCAGGTAAACATAAACCTGCAAGTTATTGTTAGCAAGCCACGTTATGAAGCTTTAATGTGTCTTCTGTACATAGAGCTGAGTAATTTTGATCTCAGCTTCACACCAGAGTTAGAGGGGAAAATTCATGATCTGTCTTTGTATTGGCTATTTGATTCATCTTCTGTATAGCTGCATTTCATACTGGAAATACAAGACTGAATGTCTTACATGCATATTTAAAAAGAAGAATTATCATAATGACAAAGTCTGTCCCAGATTTTATTTCAAATTACTCGCATGTGCTTATGGAAATTTTGATGTGCATCTTCTGCTAAAAGTATAGAAATAAATGATATTCAATTTCAGGAATGCAAGAAAAGATTATATTACTGCCAAGTATATTGAGAGAAAATATGCAAGGAAAAAGCATGCTGACAGTGCAGCTAAATTACATGCTCTTTGTGAAGCAGTCAAATCAAGAGACATTCTGGGATTAGTCCAAGTATATGCTGACGGTGTGGATCTCACAGAAAAAATTCCACTGGCCAATGGCCATGTAAGTGTTGCAAATTTTATTAGAAGAATTGTTACAAGTGCAGTGTGCTTTCATTAATTAAGAACTGTTTTCTCTTATTTGAAAATAAGATTTGAAACACTGTTCTGAACACTTGTCCTTTTAATGATGTCATTTAACAATAATAAAAAATAGTAGTTTCGTCTAAAATTGTTTCCAAATAATATATTTTAAGTGTATTAAAATATTATAAATTAAATCATTCAATAATCTATTTGCTTTCAATGCATATGTTTAAAGGAATGAAAGGGAAGCAATAAATGTCTTCACAAGACATGTTTTAATGGTAATGTCTGGATATTTTGAAATTAAATGCTTTATCTAATTTATGTCTTAATAAAATTTCTGCTTCTCTGTAGATGAGAAGAAGCAAACGTGTTCTTCTGTTTTATTCTTAGGAGCAAGACGAAACAGCACTTCACCTTGCTGTTAGGTCGGTTGATCGAACATCCCTTCATATAGTTGACTTTTTAGTGCAGAACAGGTAAGTGTATGGAAAACTGTAAAAATATTACTGATGCTGCTTTTATGCCAAGTAATACAAAATCTTAAAAGTGATTCTGTTATTTGCAAATGTAGTTTTACTCTTTGGAAATTTTGTAATGAGCGAGGTTCATAAAAATAGGGTAGGAAACTAAGATTAATCAGCTTTCTTCTTCTTTCTTGTACTCCAATAGTGGCAATCTAGATAAACAAACATGTAAAGGTAGTACAGCCCTGCATTACTGCTGTCTGACGGACAATGTTGAGTGCCTCAAACTGCTGCTGAGAGGGAAGGCTTCTATTGAAATAGGTAAACAAGTAATGTGTACTTCAGTTTCAGATTTGTCACTGCTTCTCAGATATGAAACCGTGAATGTGGAATAAGTGCATTTTTTCTCAATTGTTTATCATGATGGTATGGATGTAATCTTCATTATAAAAAATAATCAATATTAACTGTTTATTTCAAGATTAAAATTGGCTTATCCTTACGCTTACTTTTTAAACTAATTTAGATAAGTACCAAGAATTTTAACTGATAGCTTGTTGCCTAGCTATACACTGCCATTTTATGGCTATTATTTCATATATATGGCATGTTGAGTTGCTACTGCTTGTCATGTTCAGAGAGCTGGTATGGGTCAGACCTATAACTGAAGGAAAGAGACTAATTTTAGAGCTTGTTGGTTTAGTACTTCACTGTATATTTATAAGTTTATCTTTAGTAATGGACATGTTAATAGTGGCAGTTATAGAATCACAGAATCATAGAATAGATAATCTAGTTCCATCCCCCCTGACACGGGCAGGGACACCTTCCACTAAACCATGCCACCCAAGGCTTTGTCAAACCTGGCCTTGAACACCGCCAGGGATGGAGCATTCACGACTTCCCTGGGCAACCCATTCCAGTGCCTCACCACCCATACAG
>JANRGW010009412.1:0-20387 GCA_024733675.1 Psilopsiagon aymara | reverse complement strand
CCCCTTGTCCTATCACTACAGTCCCTAATGAAGAGTCCCTCCCCAGCATCCCTATAGGCCCCCTTCAGATACTGGAATCATCATAACTTTCTTTTCTTGTTGTAATATAGCTAATGAATCAGGGGAGAGCCCGCTGGATATAGCTAAACGTTTAAAACATACTCACTGTGAAGAGTTGGTAAGTGTTGCATCTTTCTGTGTGTTGTTGACTTTATAAGCAGAATCATGTCTGAATATGTAACAGTTTACAGTTAAGTATTCAATGAATATATTCGAGATGCTTAGAAATAGTTATATGCTTGTATTGTATGCTTTTAAGAAGAAAATTGTATTTCTCTTTAGGTGCTTTGGAAATGATAAACTTCTTGTGGCCAAGTGCTGATACTGTTTACCTTGTCCCATATCCACAAGTAGGGATCCCCTCAGTAAGTTTGCAGATGATACCAGATTGGCAGTGTTGATCTGCTGGAGGGTAGGGAGGCTCTGCAGAGGTATTTGGACAGGCTGGATCAATGGGCAAGGAGCCCATTGTATGAGGTTCAACAAGGCAAAGTGCTGAGTCCTGCATTTGGGTCACAACAACCCCAAGCAGTGCTACAGGCTTGGGGAAGAGTGTCTGGAAAGCTGCCCAGTCCGAAAGCACCAGGGAGTGGTGATTGACTGCCACTGTCATACTCATGGACATGAGCCAGCAGTGTGCCCAGGTGGCTAAGGCCAAGAGCATCCTGGCTGTGTGAGAAATGCGGCCAGCAGGATTGGGGAAGTTAATAATTTCCCTGTACTTGGCACTGGTGAGTCTACACCCCAAATACTGTGTTCAGTTTTGGGTCCCTTGCTGTAAGAAGGACATTGGGGTCCTGGAACATGTCCAAAGAAGGGCAACAAAGCTGATGAAGGGTCTAGAGCACAAGTCTTTTGAGGAGTGGCTGAGGGAACTGGGGTAGTTTATACTGTAGAAAAGGAGGCTGAGCGAGGACACCTTATAGCTCTCTACAACTACCTGAACTAACCTTTTCCCCAGTAATAAGCAATAGGATGAGAGAAACAGCCTCAAGTTGTGCTAGGGGAGGTTTAGATTGTGTGTTAGGAAAGTCTGCTTTGCCAAAAGGGCTGTCAAGCATTGGAACAGGCTGTTTAGGGAGGTGGTTGAGTCACTATCCCTGGTGGTATTTGAAAGACATGTGTAGACGTGGTACTTAGGGAGATGTTTTAGTAGTGGATGTTGCAGTGCTAGGTTAAGGGTTGGACTAGATGATCTTAAAAGTCTTTTACAACCTAAATGATTGTGATTCTAAATGTCTGCTATCTCATTGAAATCTGATCACTAAAGTACTTTATATGGATGAAAGCCATTTTCTTGTTGCCCCGAGCTGGAAGTGCTCAGGTTGGATGGGACTTCGAGCAACCTATCTAGTGAAAGATAATTCCTGCCTGAAGGGAGTGGGGGGTGGACTAGATGATCTTTAAACTATTCTGTGATTCTATGAAGAGAAGCTGGCTATCATTACTACTTTTATTATGCAAGCAAAATGGATTAATGAGGTCAAGGCTTCTCGATAAGTGAGACTGATTCAGACCAACCTTCCACTGGCGTTACTTTCTTGAACTTACGGTTTCTAAGTCAAAGCAAACAGGATGTGGTGCTTATTGTTAGAAAATAGAGAACGGACCTGCAGTGAAGAGTGTACGTACAGTGGTTAATGAAAAGCCTACTTGCTTTTGATTTATTTGTGTTGTATTTGCTCACAAAGCTTAATTCTTTAAATATACCCCAGTAACTTTCCAGATTACTGAAACCTCTCTTTAAAATAACAGTAATATTTGTACTTAAAACCCAAGGTTCCTTCTAGAAGTTTTTTTTGTTTGGTTTTAAATACCTTCTTTTACAGTAAGTACTGCATATAAGTGTCAACAGTCATCTTTTTTTCCTTAGCTTACTCAAGCATTATCTGGAAGATTTAATTCTCATGTTCATGTAGAATATGAGTGGCGGTTACTCCATGAAGATCTAGATGAAAGTGATGATGATGTGGATGAGAAGCTGCAGGTTTGTATCAGTACGTTACTGTTTTTCTATGCACGTGTGTAAGCATGATGTATGTAATGATTTCAGTAATACTCATTTTTATGGTAGTTATGAAGTCATTGTGAAATAAAGTTGGTAGTAAAGTCTAGTAGCTTAAATTTTAGTTCCTAAAATTCCAGTTTGTCATCTTTTTTCTCTTTAATATAAGGTACAAAACTTACGACTGTGTGGTGATGATTAAATTATGATTAGCCAGATGCAGTATCTTCTTTTTAATGGTGCCAATAGTTTGTTTCAGTACATCAGGAGTATTTAGGTCTGCTGGTGGTGAAGCAGAAGTAACATGAGCTGGGAAAATTGCCTTTACAGAGGAAACAGAGAGGCACCTTGTAATATCTCCTTATGTTTCTGAAATAGCTGCAGTTGATGGCTTTAATTTTGGAACAATTTACTCATTGACTTGTCTTCAGGGTAACTAAACTTGTGCATTAAATAAGCTACATCCATTAACAGCAGGGTAGGATCTTAATTCTGAATCTTCATGTAAAAATATTTTTTGGTTTTTCTCTTTTCATACCTGAAATAATCTGGGGGTTTTGTGGTGCTGTTGGATCCAGAATCACGGTTGAGGTTGGAAGAGGGACCTCTGGAGGTCACCTGGTCCGATGTCCCTGCTAAAGCATTGTCACCTAGAGCCAGTTGCCCAGAACCATGTCCAGATGGTTGTTCAGCATCTCCAAGGATGATCATATTACAAGTATTCCAGCAGGATAGGAACATCATTGCATTTTTAACATGTAATTTCTCAATTTAGGAGACAACTTGAAAAAGTATTTAACATCTAAACATACAGGCAGAGAACAAACGATTGTGTTTTGATACCTGAACAAAAATAACTTGCTTATCTAAGGACCAAGTAATTTGAAATGATGTATAAGCTTCTAAATACTAATGTTATTCTGAAACTTTAATAATTTGAAGTATTCCATGTAAGTATTGAACAGATGGGTTTGTTTCTTTTGTGTGTGCAGTATTATAATTTCTTGTGCCCTTTCTGCTTCCTTTATAAAGTACAAGGAATACACAATAGGTTTTATATTAGTTGATCTTCAGATTTTAGCACAGCCTTTTTTTCCCCTCTCGAAAGTAGCTAACAAAAAAACCCTTTCTCCTCTGGATAGTGGAATTTGTCTTTTTCTTAATTGAACTTTTAGGATTTTAATACTTCTCTTGCCAAGTCTCCCATCTTAGCTAGGGTACGATTTGCTCATAGAGTAAAATCAGATCTTGTGTGTTGGGGTTTTCTCTGGTTTCAGAAATATTAAAGACTGTCAGTCGTAGGTTCATTTTCTTTGCCTTCACAGAATGTCTTTAAAGGTACTTGATCATCAAAGCATTGAACTGGCTTAATGATTTGGAGACTTAATTTTGACGTCAATGTTACCTCTGTTGCAAAATACAATTTTTGCAAGATCCTGTCTACTTAGGATTCTTCTCCCCATGTCCTGTTACTTTGGTCTGAGGTAGCTGTTCCTTCTGGTGCTTGACTTGAACTGGGTAGCAACAGAGAGCAAAAAACATTTTCACAAGCCATCCCTTTCAAAGCACAATTGCTACCTTCTGAGACTTCAGATTTTTCTTGAGAATTTTGGTATCTGTGCAAGAATCTGGAATCTGCAAGCTGCTAAGTCCAGTTCTTCTAGGTGAGCTTCCATAGTATATCCTAATATTTATGTATTCCTATGTATTGTACCACCATTCAGATAGTAATAGCAATTATGACCTTTTTGATAAAGTAGCTTTAAACTTTGTTGTAATTTGGAAGTTTAATTTTTTCCAGCTGGAAAACCTTCTGGGCAATTTACAAGTGAATATTTAGTAAATCCCTTTCTGGGACACTCTAAATTTGTATTTTTTATCTGTTTTTTTTTCCTTCACTTCTTTTAATTGCTTTCTGCAGTTGAACATTCTCTTCTTGGCTAGTTCCTGAGCTCCGTCTCATGGGAAGTTACCTGCTACTCAGCAATGAGGCCAAAGTAATAAAACTGCTACTTCACTGCCTGCTATTAATAGGCTTATACTACAGAGACTTTTGAAAGGAGATTAAGGACTATTAATCACAGAATAGTGTCTGTGACTATATTGAATGCATTGGTGGATACTGCTGTTGCTTAGGATCACTATATTACACTTACTGTATCACTATATATATATATTGTATCATTATGTATTATATCACTATAACGCTGCTGTGCTTGTCTCTGGTAAAGGAATTGAATAGATCTTAAAATCTTCATCATGTCTGAAACTGAAGTTCTTTTAGTCCAGAATTTTTCATATAAAAGAGATACGAACCTAAGCAGAAGGTTGAGACAATGTGTCTGGCTTCTGCTGCTGTTCCGCACCGCAGCTGTGTGATCCTACCTCACTCATCCTTTGCTTCTGCTCTGGCGCACATTTGTCCCTGTGCGGAGCTGTTTCAGTTTGGGGAGCCAGTGAAAAGCTAAGTCAACAAAACAAAACAAAAGAATTTTCTGCTGCTTTAGAAAGCAGAAGCAACTGAAACAAATAGCGGAACAAGGACAGTGGGAAGGTCAGGGAATGGAGACTGTCAACCAGTCAGGAGTGAGGCTGCTAAGCCGAAGTAAAGGTAGGGATTAATGTGTCTGGCTGTCACATACATCATTCTGGTAAGTCTCTGAACTATAATGCTGTGCTATAATACATCTGAAGGCCCTACATGATCAATCCAGAGTAGACATTGAATATATTCGGAGGAAAATCAGTTGCTTATTTATGATACTGTTGGTGTAAATCTTTATTCTGCCTAAATACTATTACTGTTATTTTAATTTCATAATCAGTGATGTGTTTAATAGTATTTCTAAAGGCATATTTATGCTTTCTGAGCTGTGAATTGTTACAACCCATTCCTGTACTAGCCACATGAATTTATATATTGTAAAATCTTAGTTGTCATTTGACAACAGTGATTACTATGCTAGCTATTGAAACAGGAAGAATAATGCTAAGCGTGCATAGCAAGCAGATGACTTGCTGTAAATCTCAAAGATAACTCATTAGCTGTCGTTTGATAATGTGCATGAGTTGAGCAGTGTTCCATCCCAGCTGGCAGCTGAAGTAATCTTCTGAACTCGTCGAGTGATATTAGTGAGCTGAAAAGAGTTCGTGAGTTTTGGCTCCTAATTGGTAGTGGGCTGAACTTCAGGTAGAATACTTTGAAACAACTGTGTCTCTGTTTTGAGATCATGATCCTTTATTTGGGATCTAATGCTGCTGAACTTCGGATGAGGCTTTGGATCTTTAGCTGTTTGTTTACTTCTGAAAATACTGTTTGGTATTTTGATTCAAGGAAACCACTTTATCCAATCTGGATGTCTATGTTGACTGTCGCTAGGAGTCTAGCCCTGTGTATATAAGGATGCAGTATATCCCGTAGGAGCGCACTACAGAGAAAATGAGAAAATGATAATTGTTTCAAAATGCGGTTCACATTTAATAATTTTTTTTCTTTGTTAATGTGTACCGTTACTTTGTCTTGAAGGGGGTGGAATGTAATTTTTTAGATTACATATTAAAAGCAACAGAAAAGCATTTAGAAGCCATTTTTTCTTTCTAGAAGCTGGTAACTTTCTATAAGTAATAAATATTTATCAACTAATAAATAAAATGAGTATAACTAATGTGGTATCAGTAAATACTTTTGTTACTATGTTTAAGCAACCCAGTCCCAACCGGAGAGAGGACAGACCTGTCAGCTTCTATCAGCTTGGATCAAACCAACTTCAGCCTAATGTAGCATCCTTGGCAAGAGATGCAGCAAACATTGCTAAGGATAAGCAAAGAGGATTTATGCCAAGTATATTACAGAATGAAACATATGGAGCAATACTCAGTGGCAGTCCACCTGCCATTCAGCCTGCAGTACCTGTTACAAGTAGTGCACCTCCTCTACCTCCAAGGAATATTGGCAAAGGTACTAACATCAGAGTGTCACTGCATGTTAGAAGAATGGGATCATAGCTTCTTAAATTATTATTACATTTTTAGGTTTTCTTTTACAGTTATTTTTGCACAGGTAAGGATTGGAACAGTTTGATGATGACTTCATTTTTTATGTGCTTGAAGTGAATCTGCATAACCTGTTCTGAGTTTGATTTTCAGTATACCTGCAAGAACATACACAGTTGTGTTTTGGGAAAACAATGCCCAGATAATCTCAATAGAGTTAAGCAATTTATTGAAAGGAGGGTTGCAAGCAATTTAGTTCTGCAGCTTTGTTTGGTTTTAATCTTTTCATACTTCTTTTTTGAAGATGTCATTGTCAGAGTTCAGTTTAAACATACAGTTTCAATAGCATTTGGGTGCTGTGGAAAATCATTTATGACCTGGGATAATGAAGAGCTTATGCAGAACACGAGAGATTTTGACCTTCTGAAGACGTCTTTTAATAAATACGTGCTTCAAGGTCATTGAAGTGAAAATGTTATGATGTGGTGGGCTGGTTGATTTTAGTGAACTGCTAGCTGACTGAAAATGCAACTGCCAATTACTAGTTATACCCTGATCAGAAAAACAGTGTAAAATGTACATCTCATCCTCATTCAGAAGGGTTGTGTGCTTGCAAAATCTACCATTAAAGCTGATGATGTGAACTTCATTTTAATCTTCTTACATGACGTATTTGGAACATATTAAAGCATAGAGAAGTCTGTATAGGTCTTCTCTATACAGTAGATGTGTGGTGTCTTTCATTGTTTTAATATAATTATTAATCCAGTAGCTTTCATGGATGCTGGATTTCTGTAAATTTCAAGAAGAAATGACTGTGTAAAAATGAATGTGATTTTCTGTGGTGCTGTAATTCAGACTCTGTAAGAGGAGATATGAGCAGGGGAATGTTTCAGGAATACGTGAGTGGCTTCTGCCTTTGGGAGCACTGTGCAGAGGTCAGTGCAAGACTTCATACACTAGTGATTGTGTCTGAGATTGAACACAAATTGAACATCTATGTAATATGAAAAGTCTCACCAGATTGGCTGCAGCATAAAAATTGGTTTAAAATATCACTGAATGGTTGAAGCAGGAAGGGACCGCTGGAGTTTATCTAGTTGTCTAGGTTATCTTTGCGCTTTGCCTGTAGCAAAGAACAGCATGATATTGGGTTACTTCAAAAGGATAGCATGGGACTAGGGGAAGTTTAACAGCATATAAAACTTAACCAAGGTGGGATTCCTTTCATCTAATATTTTTGTATGAAATTAGTATTTAGACACTATTTCCTTGATGGAAAGGAATGTTTTCCCCACCAAACAGGAAGATTCACCCAAGGAATTTTCATAGTGTGTTTAACTGTTAGATTTCTATCTCTAAATTAGTAATACATTTGGATAGTTAAAAAGACTGGGTTACCCTTTCATATTACTTTACCATACTATTTTACCTACTGCTTGCCCATGATTAAATGATACTTTTGAAAGAGTGTCATTTTAATTTCATTCCCAACCCTGGACTTCTTGGCACCGGTATAGTACAACTCACTCCAAGAAAGCATGCTCCTTGGTTTAGATTATTAGCTCATATTATTTATTCTAGCAATGTATTAGCCTGCTATTTTATATTCTTAGTTAAAAGCTGTAATAGTATCATCAATCTTAGCTTCTTGTTGACTGCTGATGTTGTTGGATGTTGTTGTTATGTTTATGATGTATTATTACTCATGGTATATTATTACTCCTGTATCTTCTTAGCTTTAGGCTGTTCTCCAAGTCTTCTGAACCTTTTATGCTTTCCCCTGCAACCTAATATTCATACCTTACTCCTTTTCATCTTTTCTTAATATGATGCTCATGTGCTAAGTAGGGAAAAGTGGCATGATATGTGCAAAATACTGACTTTATGAAGAAACCCTGTAGTTACTACAAAATGAGAAGGCAGCTCTTCAGCCTAAGAATGGAGTCATTTAGGAGGCCCCTAAGAAGTTGCACCTTGTAACTGTTTCATGACTAGTTACTGCAGCTTCTTGTTTGGGTGAAATTCAGAATTACAGGGGTTTGTCAATTCCAAGTTAAAACTTATGCTTTGTTTTGAGTCAGCAATGTCTGCTAATGCTGAGAGTGAGGTCCTTTTCTGGCAGTTACTGTGAGAAGACTACAGGTATCAGTCAGGGATTAAAGATGATTACAGCTATCAGAGATTAAAGAAAGTAGCAAGATTTGGCCTTCTCTCGTACTGTTGAAAAATTTCTGCTTTTTCAAATGTTGACATATTTTAAAGTAATGACTGGAGATAAATTTTACTTAGGTAAGGTGTTAGTAAGGCTTCACCCAGAAACTTCCATGCAGTTTTTTACACCAGCCTCTGATTTCTGCTCTGGCACTCCAGCAGAATGGCAGTGGTTTCTGCTGCTGAATATGGTGGTCAGACTGCACCATTTCTAAAAGCACGGATATGAAATGAACACTTTGTGGTTAGAGTAAGTAATGATAATAATACAGTATTTTCCTCTCTTTTTAGTTCAGCCTTCAGTTCTTTGCAGTGGTATTCAGACAATTTCTTCATCTAATGCAATGTGGAAGACAAATTCTTTAGGAGTGGAAAGTATAAGCAGGCAGAGGTCTTCATCAGATCCACCAGCTATTCATCCCCCTGTGCCGCCATTGCGTGTAACATCTACAAGTATGTTTCCACTTTCCCCTGTTTTCCCTTCTGCTGTATCTAATCATAGTTGGCTTATTTTTCCATTTCCACAACTCATACTTCCTCTTGGTGACTGTAGCTTTGGCCTATCGTTCCCATGCAGTAACTTCGTATGAACTGTCTTCTTTGATGGTCTGGTGAGGACTCTATAGTGTAGTGCAGGGTCAACAGGAAATGCTGTCTGTCACTAGAGCTAAAGAGGTCTACACTTGATATACGTAGTTTCAATGCTGTAGCTCTTACTAGTTGTAAAGATGAGTGTAGTTCTGGGGCTATGTCTCCACATTGTGCTCGATTCTTGCAGACCATAGGAATGCAAAAAGCTGTTTTAAATGCATTGCCAGTTCCTATTGCTGTGGTTTCAAGAATTCAGTAGAAATTTTAATTAACTGCTAAACCTAATGTGAAGTTAGATTTTAATTGTAACAGGATTTTAAGACATTCCTCTAAATAAAATTTCTTTGATATTATTCACTCAGTTACTTTCCCATAAAACACGAACTGTAAGTTTTGATTCAGCAAACAATACTAGCACTTTATTAAATACATTCTGATGTACTGTTTTCAAGAATATAACTGACTTCAGTGAGAAATGTCTTTACCTGTACTTTAATGCTTTGATAGATTGAAGTACTTGCGAGCTTTCTGTCCGTGACTGGGTAGAAAAAAATTCAAACTCTTTCCAAAGAGGTCCTCCTTCTTAATGGAAGGATTTCTGTTTAAGGATTTCTGTTTAAGTGATTGATTACATGTAGTAAAGCATTTTTCTTGAATGGGGGTAAATCCTGTAACAGGGAAAACTGTGATGAGAACCCAAAAAGCAAAATGGTGAATAGAAATTTAATTCCATTTCACTGTTTAACTTCCTTCTATAGATGTGCTTTCTCCAGCACCACCACCTCCAGTGGCAAAGACAGCCAGCATTATAGAAGCTTTGAACCAGCAATCTAAACAGCAACCACCTCCTCCACAAACTAAGCCAATCCCACCACCACTACCCCCACAGCCTCCTAGTAGAATCTCTCAAAGAAAGCCTGTTCCTGGGTAACTGATATCATTTCAGTATTTAATATACTTGATAATTAATAGTAACTTTTCAAGTTTGTAGTATATAACATGCAAGTCATCTGTAAAGCATGCATACTGTTGCCAATCATGTGTTCTAGCGTATGGTAGTGAACAGAAGGCAGATACTAATGGAGAAGAGTACAAGGATTCCCACACTAAAAACAGGACAGGCTAGTGATTTAAGATTGTATGACATGTAGAATATCTACAGAGTGTGATGGAAATAAGAAGCCACAAAGAATAATCCATTGTTAATTCTCATCTAATAACAAAGAAGATATAATGGGATCTTATGTCTGATTGTGCCATTTACTGTTCATATGTTTGCATAGGTTCAGTTCCATTCAGTATTTTCATTTGTGGCAGGAGTAGAGAGATCTGGAACAGAAAATATCATTTTTAAATTTGCAGGAAACAAAGTTAGGAGAGACAAGTGTACTGGAAAACACGATTATATCCAAAGCAGCCTTGAGAAACTGGAGTAGTAGTCAAGGGAGAAGAGGGGTGTCATTCAGTAAGCAACACTTAGTACTTAAGAACTATCAACTACAAAAATGAAGCATGAAGAACAGCAGAGTATGGTTAAGCAGAAGTCCTTAAGAGCAGGATCTGCAAGGACATAGTGAATCATAAATAAAAGTAAGTCAGACACTCATGCTGTTGTGGAAGAGTCAAAGAGGAATAGTATTGTTTGATTATAGCCTGCAAACTCTGTGAATTAATCCTTCCAATTGACTCAGCGGGACTGCTATTTTCAGTTTTGGCCATTACAGTAAAATAAAGATACAAAATAGTGAGGCAGAAACCAGGGGATATAAGTAAGATAATGAGAAGTGTGGAAAATATGACCTGTGAGAAAAGTTTAGAAAAAATAGGATTCTCTTGTATTTTTTAAAAAAGAATGCATGCCTTCAAATACGTACAAAAAGAAGACTTTTGTTTAAGTTGTAGCAAAAATACTATATTTTTGCTGTAAGACACTAGGGAAAGTTTTCCGAAGGTAAGCAAAGGGAAATATAGTAACTTATGTGGGAATATTTGCATTCTTTGACACTGAAAATCTGGCAGAGTACAGCCTGTACAGACTTAGATAGTTATAATATACAGGGACATGTATGTATATATGTGAGATAAATAATATACATGGTTGATCCTTTGTGAATGAAAGAGATGAACAACCTTTGAGCTCCCTTTCTAGTCCTTTGATTGCATATACCACACTTAAATGAAAGGGAGAGGTAACTTGCTGAAGCTTGCTATAATGTGCAGATTAATGTGAGTACATAATTTTAAGAAAAAATTTTGAAATGGGAGCAAAAAGAACTTCCGAACTTAAGGAAAATAGAATCTGCTCTACACAAATTGCAGTAATTGAATCTATATTATTATTCTGCCTTGTGTTTCTAAATTAACTGAAACAATTGGCATAATCAAAAATATGAAGCAAAGTAGCTGTCACAAGAATATACTGAAGATGAGGTATAATTTGGAGAATATTCTGTATTGTTGTGTTTCAGGTTCTTGATTGTTTCTTAAATGAATGAATTTCTAACTTTTTGCACAGGACTGAGAAGTCATCTGGCTTAACTAACAAAGGGCAGTCCAGAGGACTTGGATCTCTACAACAAACTGGTAATAATGGCTTACAGTTTTATTTTATTGTAATTAAGATGTTATTATAACAGTCTAAGGGACTGTGGGGATTTTTTTATTTACCTTACACTTTCAAATGCAGTCAGTACCAGCATTCTTCTTTCTCCTCTTGCTTGTGTAGGCCCTGATACCTCAGGCTCTTCTGCGTGAACAGAGCTATGGGCCTGTTAATGTAAATAATAGGGCCATGTAAAAAGAATCAGAACTACAGAATGGTTGAAGTTGAAAGGGACCTCCAGAGATCCCCTGGCCCACTTCCTCTGCTCAAATCAGGGCCACCCAGAGCTGGTTACCCAGGACCATGTTCAGATGGCTTTTGTGTATCTCCAAGGGGGGAGACTTATGACAATAATGTCATCTCAAAAATGTCCAAAGTAAAGTTGGTATGGATTCTGTGGTGGTTGTAGTGGAGTTTCTCCTACCCAGTTTTCCCTTCCACTGTACATATTTTGTTCATTGATTCTTACTTTGATTCTTTTTTCCTTTCCTTTGACACACCCAAGGGGAACTTGCTAATCACTGTCTGCCATCTGTGTCGGGAGTCTCCTGTGAAGGATATAGCATCTTGATAATGATAGTCTTTAGTAGGAATGAAAGCTTCTTAAAAGCACACAGTCTGTAGTGAGCAAATGGGAAAATAGGATATTTGGTTCTGCTCTTGTCTGGTTTTTAGGCTTTTTTTGTCTTTTAGCATATGTGCAGTATGAAAGGTCTTAGCCAATTGTTTTTGGGAAGAGAGGCCTTTTTCGATAAGAAAAAGAATAGAAAAGTTCTTCAGTTCTTTAAAAAAAAACATCAAAAAATTAAATACTTATGGGGTATAAAATTATTTGTGTCCATTAAAGACCCATAGGGCCATAGATTTGGTTTCAGTTTGTATCATCACTCTTACTATTTTTTTAAAGCCTGCCTAAAATTTACTTGTTTTACTTACCTTAGCAGCAGGAGACTCATCTTCTGCATGTGAAATTCCAGTAACACAAACCAGTTCTACATCCAGTACTTTGGCACAGATCCAGCCACCAGCACCAATGCCAAGGAAATCACAAATAGTAAGTAGGCAAAATCTGGGTTTCAATTTTATTACATCTTCTGCATTCTGTCACACGCACTGTTGACATAAGAGTGTATCCTGTTATGGAGAAAGTGTGAGAATCACGAAAAACACAAAGCCTGTATCCTGTGTTAAATGTGTGGGTGACTTACACTAAGAATTAGTGAAATCTTTGCTTTTCTTGCATTTCCTCTGTGATAGTATGTGATCTTAAATAAAGAATAACTTTAAAAAAGAACACCAACAAAAAAACCAAAGAGAAATCAAAGAGAAGAAGTGTGGATTCTTTGGTTATATCCAAATGTGACCAACATAATCCACAGAACATATGATTTGACTTATCCAAGCTAGTTAAGCTGCTTAAGTCTCTTGCAGATGAGCTTGGTGAGTGAGTCACTTGTAGATCATGTGTAACTTCGTTCTTAAACTTCAGTGAAGTAAGTAATAAGGAAGCTTTTGTGCTAACTTTTATAGTGGAAGTAGATACAGTTGTTTGCATAGGTAGATCAGATGGCTTCAGACAAGACTAGTAGGAATAAAGCTCAAACCAAAAGAAATTTGCTCTTTGTGCAGTTGGTTCTCTTCGTGTCTCTTTGTGATACATTCACTGGGTGACAGGAGAGAAATGTCTTGGTATGTTCATAGAAACCACATCTGACTTGAAACACCCCCAACCAGAAGGTGGTTGAAGGGTAAAGAGGAAGGCTGGAAGTACTGTATATTATTCCTCTCCACCTCCCCAGCCTGATGGTGATTGTTTAAAAAGATATACTGTATTCAGATGGACCCTTGATCTGATTGTGTGGCCTTTTTATACTCGTATTATTTGTAAACAAGGACCATGAATGGTAACACACATACTAGTGTCAATACCTGCATTTTTATACTGGTGTAAGTAAAGGTATGTATTCCCAGATGTCAGTTGAGCTGTATATCATGTGTGGTTCATCTAGGACTTTGGTCAATTTTATGTTACTTTCTTGTGCGATAGGCATAAAACATCCATGTTCTTGATCATGACAGTATTTCTCTGAAGTAAATCACAGTATAAAGTCCATACTTTCCAAGATGCTGTATGTAACTTTGTCTGGGCTGTTTCATGCTTTGAATACAGAACAGCATGTTTCTGTAGGTAAATAAACTGTCATGCTGTTCCTGGCTCTGCCGTTGTCTTACTAATGGGCTGTAAGGAAAAGAGCTGCCTCTTCAGTCCTCTGTCTCCCTCCCATCAGCCATCTTTTCCTGAGCCATGCCTACTGAAATAGTGACTTCAGTGGGACTTCAGTGTTTGTGTGCATAGTCTTGCATGTTTGCCTTGAGCTCTTAGAACTCCTGTTACATGTTTCTCATCTGGAATTCATCTTGCATTAGTTGGGAGTATGAAATCTGATTTCTTTTCTCCCCCACTCTTGTTCATCCAAGTCACTGTTTTGTCTTGCGTCTAAATAACTTTAGTGTTTTAGGTGACATTAAGTGGTCTAAGTAGTGTAAATTTGAATACATGTCCCTTTGCTTACATGCAGTGAGGGAATTGCCATGCTTACTTTGTGAAAGCTGTTGGACCCTGATCACAATTTCTTTTGTGTGTTTTGGGATTCAGGTATGAGCACTGACTATGTCCTTTCAACGCATCTGTTGGTTCTGAAACAGCTCATTACCTGGCTTTCTGTATAAATGAAAGTTGTAGCTTATTTATCTTCTTTCCTTTTTTGTTTTATAGGATAAATTGTTTTAATTAAAAGTGAATGGGCAATGCTGGCTAGTTTCTAGGAACAGTCAGTGTCTCCACTGTTTAATATTAATTGGACATAATAAGAAGCACAAATCTGACCCTCCAGATATCTCTAGGGCTTCAGTAGGGTGAATTGTGTGAGACTGAGAAAATCAGCTGGATGATTCTCTTCCGTCGTAGGAGAGAGAAGTAAGGGAAACCTGGCTCAGGGTGTGTGTGCTAGTTAAGGTGCTTTAGCTAAATCAATCTAGCTGTGAAGCATCTTAGCTGAGATTTAGTCAAGGGCCCCTCAGCTAAAGAGCTTTAGCTAGATCAGTCTAGCTAAAGTACTTTGGGTAAATCGTTCCATTTAGCCTGATACTCCAGCCTTTTTTGTTAAGTCTTTACCCTGTCAGAGAATCCAGAGGCCAGCCCAGATTTAGGAAATGAGTGCAGAAGTGCTCCTTGAGTAAAGAAAAAGACAGCTCTAGTTATACGTGCACATGTACTCAGTGGCTTATCTCCTATACAGTGCCTTTGCCCAATAGCCTATTTTTTGGATTGAAATACCTTTCTTTTTTCATTTTTTTTCCCCCAAAGTGTATTTTAGGTTTTTAAAACCACATTGAAGATACATGGGGAACTTGCCTGGAAGATTTTAGTCTTCTGGGAATGAGATCTATTTTAATTTCCTTGCCTTCTGAGGAACAAGAAATACGTGTAATTACTGCACTTTGAAGTTAGGCAATTTATCACTGTTGTACTGATGTGAAGCTTCTCCCTCTTGACCTAAAAGGTGGTGATTCAAACTGTAACTTGACTGAGATGGAGCATCTGGCAAAATTGTCATGCAGTGCAAGCTGCCAGCTCACAGGGGTGTGCCCACAGGCAGAGACGAAGGACATGCCTGCTCTGGGCAGGTCAGGTGTTTTGTTACTAAAATGCAAATGGATGCTTGCAGAGGAGCATAACAACCATGTTACCTCTCTCCTTCCCCATCTCTCTTGTACCTGTTTGTCTGCCTGGTGCTCAGCTCTAGCAGAATGGGACATTAAGAGTCTGTTGGGCTGTACTGTCCTACTGTCTGCAGCAGAGTATTTTGCTGGTGGAGAGAAGTAGACTTTAGTGGAGTCTCTTCTCCCCTTACAGGTGTCCTGTTCCATGGCTGACCTAACTAGAAGCTCCAACCAGACATCCAGGATGGTGATGAGGCCTTCCTTTCCTTATCCCATCTTGAGCCTCTGTCCCAGACAGCCACTGTATTAACAGATGGCTCTGGACCTTATAGTACTTAAAGCTCTGCTCTGACATCTTATGGTAGAAAGGAGAGATTGTTGCTGGCTATGGCTGGGCAAATGGGCAAAAGAGTAGACTTGTGGTAGAAAGCTAATTCTCTGCCTCCAGGCCCTGTGCCTCTTTGCTCCTCATGTGGAAACACTGTGTGGGTACCACTATTGTTGGTCTGAAACAGAGGATGACAAGGTTGAAAACAAATGCAGCAGCAGGCTGGATTGCACTGGGAGATGTGTGAAATTAGGATGGTGGATGCTGTGATACCAGAGCAAAACAATTTCATCATCACTTCAAATAGAACACAGCTAGGATTGGAGTGTCACTGAAGTACTGGAATACTGTAGCTGCTTACTAAGCTTTCCTGTTGGAAGAGCTGCTGAACCACTCCTGTGGCTTGCAGTCCTCAAAGCAAAGCTTCACAGAGACAGAACTTGTCAGAGGGCTTATACACTGCTGAAATGGGATTAGCAAATTAAGAGGGAGCATATCAGCAGATGGCTCAGGCTTCTTTCTGGTAATGCAACTGCTGTTACACTTGCTGGGTAGCACTTGATCACCCCAACTTCTGAATAAAACCGTACTCACTGCAGTGATGTAGACTCCTGAAGACAGGTTTGGACGAGCGAAAATGGAAGATTGTTGAGGAAAACCAGGACCACGATGGTGGTGCAGTGGTTCCAAAAGGCTTTGGATGCTGCCAAATTCAGCCTGAAGCATGAGCACCCAGCATAAAACGTGTAGTTGAACTCTAACCTATCAAAAATAGTGGTTGGAAGCAGTTCTGAGGCTCTTTTTAGCTCAACTCCAAGTCTATTCTGTATCTTCTGTATTATTTACACTTCCTTATTTTTATATTTCAGTCAAAAACTAAACCCAAAAGGGTAAAAGCAATTTACAACTGTGTAGCAGATAACCCAGATGAGCTAACTTTTTCAGAGGGAGATATTATTGTGGTTGACGGTGAAGAAGACCAGGAGTGGTGGGTGAGTATTCTTTATTTTCTATAACAGACTTTGAAAGAAATAAACGAAACCTAGAGGTTGGCACTGACTTCAGAGGATTCCCCACTGGGTTTCCAAGTAACAAGAAAAGTTTAATCCCTTGGAAACCTGACTTCAGAAATTTCCTCTGTTAAAAAAACCTAAATCAAACTTGAGACAAATTTTTTTAGTAGGGTTCACAGTACACAGGAGAGTCAGGAAATTCTTGGGGGGTGTCAGCAAGTTAAGAATCTGTCCTACAGATGCTGTGGGGCAGGCCTTAGAAGACAGCTTTGTACTGTCCTAGTTCTTCAGCTGAGTGAGACTGGGAAATGGTCTGTTTGAGCTGGAAAACCATCTCAAGTATTTACATTCCAGAGTCTCATCAGCTAGAGCAAAGTCTTGGGAAATTGTTATGCATGAAAACACTTGCCTTACTCTGGTAGCTAGTGAAGAATAGATCTTCAGATTGCATCTAAATTGACAGTAGTGCTGTGTAAACACAAATAGACTAATGTAAAACACAAAACTATTGAAGCTTGATCCATCCTTTCACCTTTCAGTGACTGCTAAGAGGGGGAAGCAGAAGCAACTTAACAGAGGCAGACTGTGGGTTGTGAGGCATTACAGAATGCACTGAAATGATGCAGCAGTGGTACTGCATTAAGAGGTGTTACTTTCAAAGAACTGGCTAAAAGATTTGAATCTGAGGGAAGGGAAATGTCTGTAGCTGAGAAACAAATGCACCCTGCAGGACTGAATTTTCCTGTTTGTGAAAGAAACACACCACTACAGCAGAAGTAATGCAGGGAGAGGCTTGCCATGCTACAGGCAGGAAGGTCACTGGTACATCTTGGTGGTACTGAAATGCCATTTTGAGACTAACTTGAAAATATCTGGACTCTTTCAGATTGGTCATATTGATGGAGATCCCAGTCGGAAAGGAGCTTTCCCTGTATCATTTGTGCACTTTATTGTTGACTAAATTGCTACTGATAAGTGGAGACATTTCTCATTTCCAGCAGTCACAGAAACATGTTTTGCTCTGTTTCATTTCATCTGCCCATCTGCAGACACCTTGCCAGAGCACTGCCCAAGTCCTAGGTACTGTAACTTACTTTTTTTATTGCCATCAGTCTGGTTTTGGGACTTTTAGAACTTTTTTCTATGTGAAAACCTCTCATGAGCAGTTTACACTTTAAGAAAAACAACTCTTCCTGTATTTTTCAAGGTGATCTGAAAAGCTTTAACAATCAATATTCATGTAAATGTGAGAGCATCACAACGTAATGAATGTTTTCAATCAATTCACTGTAATTTTATTCTCTGTTTTCTAACATGACAATACCACAGTTCAGTGTTGCTTCCGCAGTCAAAGAAATGGTGTATCTAACAGGGCAGTGAATTTGTCCAATTCTTAATACCATTTGAAGTGTTGGAACCAAAACATGCAAGCTGCTGTGTAGTTCTAAATGGGACTCACTCAGCATCTTGCCATACTGGCTGTCATCCAGGATATCAACAGTTACTGAGAAAACTATTTCAGTCGGGTGTCTTTGGCCAGGTAAAAGTGAAAAAGTATTTCAGTTTACCGCAGGAGAAACTTCTTTCTTTCAGAATGGATGTAGATATTTGCTTAAAGTTATCTGAACTCTGTGTTAGTTGTTGAACTTCCTAGTTCTAATTTTGTGATCTTGAGACTGTTTCATTTTACTATGCTGCACGTGAGTAGAACCTGTTTTCTGAATGCTCTTTATGTACGTTACATCCATTTTGGTCATTTAATGTGACTACTGCTGGTTAACTAAACTATGGCAATATTAGCGAGTTACTGCATTAACTCACGGATAGGAAAACTGCACTTCCTGAAATGTACTTTACCTTGATGATGGATTGCAGAGCTTTTCTTACACTTGTCTCATTATAGTGGTGGGACTTTGTTCTTAAATTCTTGAATTTTCTTAACTCATCCAGCAATGTGTTCATGAGGGAACATACTTGGTGGAACACTTAGGTAATTACCCTTGGTCAAGAAGGTATCGGACACCTCACAAGTACACTACGTTATCTTTGGGTTTATACAGTTTGTGTGCCACTACCTTGCAAACAGTGCTGGTTTGCTAACTCACTCTGTATTTATACAATATACCCACCTACATGGTAGCTACACTGTTGTTAAGTTTTTTTTTGCTAAGTTGTGAACCAAGACTAGGCCATGGAGAGTTCAGCTGATGGAATACAAAACACCAGCACACATCTGCTGTCATTTTGATGCTTCTATCTTGGAAATTGTGCCTGGTTTTGCTTACACTACAGGAGACAACTGGTGGCATAGGACAAGAAAAGTCAGCCTCTAGGTCCATCATGTTCTGTGAATATCTCATCTCTAGATTGATCAAGAGAACTTTGAATTTCTGGCAGACGGAATTGAAATTGGCCATTTCATACTTAACAGTGGGAAGTAGGCCACCACCATCCATGCTTGTTTGGAGAACAATCCTTTTGTGCTTGTGCTGGAAGAGCAACACTGATCTTACCTTGTATTGCCTTTCCTGAAGGGTACAGTTGGGCAAGAGCCTCTCACATGTGTGGATACAGCCACATATATGCACAACTTCCCTTTCCAAGAGCTGTTGCTGCAGTGTAAATGGGGAACAAACTGGAATGTTTCAGGATATTTTTGTTGCAAGTTGAAGCAAATTAGTCTGTATTTTCAAAGTTCCCAGTAAAGTGATAGAGGAATAGTTTAACACTACAGTTTTACCCACTTCCTGCTACATTCAGTTTGCAACACTATTTTGTATGTTTCTATCCTTGATAGAATCTAGAGAGTAAATGGGCATATTATTTTGCACAGATCTCCTAATGTACAGTATTTTTAACACAGAATCTTATAGTGTATGTAACAACTTGTCAAGTTGAACAATGATGCAAATTTTCCTGAAGTTCCTAGGAAAAGGAGTATTCCTAGAAGAGGAATACACTTCAAAATGTCACCACCTTGTTCACTGGTCACTTAGAAACTTCTAGACTACAACTTAATAGCACTAATAGTGAGGACAGATAAAACCTGGAGGACCAATAAGGAGCAGCTAAGCAAAATTTATCCCTAGATTTTCCATGTTTCTCAGTTTGCTCCTCTGGCAGAGGAAAAAGAAATTCTAGAGCCTGTAGATATCTATTTATAATATAAAATTAAGAATTCTAAGTCCAAAATTTTGGCATATTTCATACAACTTTTCAAATCTGATTAAAATAATGATTGAAAAAAATCTGTTAATAGACAGACTATTAGGTTACTGTGTTAACTGTTTAAAAAGGAGTGACACTTAAAATGCAGCTTAGAGTGCTATGAGATGTATAATATTCAATTCAGTTGTTTTTATTTCGTTTAGTTGCAGAGCAACTGTATATATTGTATAACCTAAAATCAACTCTTATTTTCAACGTCCTGGATGCAGTGATTTATAATTAGAGCATGATTAATAAATTTTACTCTTGTTAACCAGTCAAATGTCTGGAAAAATAAAACTACTTTTAAAATCATTTTGGCTACTTCCCTTCTGTTACTGTGCTTTGCTTAGGAAATACTGTTTTTCTCAAGGTATCAAATGGAAAATACAAACAGCACTTGAGCAGCAAAATTACGTCTTACGGTTTTTAGCTGAATGTAGGAACTGTGCAGGGAGCAGACCTAAGGTAAAATTAGAGGTTTAAAGTACCAAATGACTTTGTTCTTGTTTTGTTCTAGTATCTGGGTTAAGCAGAACTGAAGTGTACATTAACAAAATGTTTTTCAGACAAAGAGATAGAAGTGTCAGTTTTATTTTACATTTCTACAATATTGACATTAATATACAAAACATTACTGGGGGGGGGGGT